>JAODAL010004150.1:0-161012 GCA_025379985.1 Phyllomedusa bahiana
AAAATTGCTGATTCAAATTTAACTGCAAGGTGGCTATATCAACAAAGCTGAAATGGGAAAATTTTAAAAAAAGAACCATCTGAAATGTTTACTGATAATAAAAGTGGATTTTTTTTCCCCTAAAAAAGAGACCTCGTTACTAGAAAAGTGGTTCAATAAAAGTTCAGGCTCCCCCTACCCAGGAAATATTTAAATAGAAAACTGTTAATAAAAAAAGCATGGTGAAAAGTTACCTAGTCTTGGTAACTTTATCCAGATTCTTTTAGGTTGTCTGTGTTCGCCCGGGGGCCCCAAAACCCCCCTTCCCACCTCCCCCCCTCCTGATTTCACGGTGTTCCTTTAAAATTATCTACCTAACTACATAAAATCTTCCAATCTTGTCTAACTAAGTTGTAAGGATCAATTTAACAGTAGAGTTTCTCTGTGAAAAATAGAAAATTTCGCTGAGCTGGTTGGACACGGGCAAGCCCGTCCTACTCTATGAACCGAGAGACACTGATCTGAACAGGAAGGGCTGTTCTATGTAAAACGGGGTCATGTGATTTTTCAGCCAATCGAAAACCCAAACCATCCCAGTCTGACGTCCCACACACCTCCCCCTGCTTATTCTGTAATCTGTTTTCGGGCCCCCAAAATTTACGGAAGCCCCGAAAAATGGCGCTTCTTTTTGATGAGGGGCACAGTTTTTTAATAAATTTCGCATGATCAAAAAATTTCGATCAACATAAAAACTGTGCCGATTTCAACTTTGTCGATAATAATCCCCAAACACTAGTTAAAACCAAAGGGAGGGCAGAAAAGTGAACAGTGCTTCAGTGATTTACAGTTTCCTGAATGAGTCGTCACTCTGGCCTTGGCGTAGTTTTGGCAGTCTGGTTTGTCCTCTGAAGATTCGCCCTTGTTTGAAATAAAAAAGTACCATAATGACTGTAGGTCGATAGAAACTCCGAGCTTTGAAAAAGGCTTTTCAGCCCTTCCCAGAGTTACATACACTTGATTTTGGCATTGTGTTTTTGTAGAAACATTGTGATGACGGCTTCACTTTGATGACAGGCTTCCATATAAAATAAAATTCAGATAAACAAAGGTTTTAAAAATTTTTTAATGTCAAATTATAGCAAGCTTTCAACTTCAGTCATTGCCACCAAAGATGGTTTGATCAGGTTTAGAGGGCATGTCACCACAGCCCTTGACATACCAGTTTTAGTAAATACTTACATTTCCCAAGAAATACTCATTGTGGAGCTCTTTTTCGTTAAACCTTACGAATAGTTACATTGTTTGAAGGCTGAAAAAAACAAGACGTACATTCCCCCAGGTTCAGCCCATTTTGTTAAAAGTGTTGAGTCCAGAGAAGCTACAAACCCCCCATTGAATAAAAGCCAATTATGCTCATTTTTTTATGGGAAAAATTCCTTCCGCGCCTCCAATCTATGGCAATTCGGATAGTAATCCCTGGATCAGGACTTCCGGGTTTCCGGCGCCGGCGCATTGGAGGACGTTGTGAGGATCTGTCACTCTTTCCGCGACTTCGCATGCCGGCATAGTACGTGGCCGAGCAAATAGCTGCTCACAAGCAGCCCGCCAGACCAGAGGTCCAGACACCAGTGGGCACTGACTCGGCTCCGGTACCGTGAGCGTGAGCGCGTGCCCGATTTGTGGGTGGGGGGGGGGGGGGGTGGGGGGTTGCCGGGGGAGCCGGAGTCCGCGGACTTCGCCGCGCTCACCCGTCGGCCTCAGAGCACGGGTAGAACAGCGGCTGCAGGCCGGCCTGCTTCCTGAAGGGGGACAGCAGAGCGCATGGCGCGCCAACAACACCAGGGGAGCGCACTGATCGGCTGATCTTCCTGATCGGGGGGTCAGGAGACCACTGCCCCCCTGTACAGCCGCCTGCACAGACAGACTGACTAACTCCTGGGGGGGGGACCCAGATACGCCTGCCCTCCGCGCCACGTCCCTCCCGACAGCAGACGGCTTACCCACGTCACCTCCTGCCGCGATCAGCCAGCCCCGCTCTGCAACAAGGGGCCTGAGGCTAATTTACACTGCCTTACAGTATTATAAATGGACACTGACCCCAGATAAACTGTGTACTAACAACGCAGAGCCCCACCTGCTGACTGCATATTCGGGACAGGTCTGGCATTCATAGGGGAACTAACCACCACGTTCTGACAGCACCACCCCCTGATGGAGAAGTAATCTACTATCGTAGCGCCCAAAAACCGGAGGGCTCACGGGAACAGCCACAAGTTAACACCCTAAAATGGCTTCCCCGTCGCGTGCCAGCCAGAGAAATAGAGGAAGACCACAGCATTGCCAGCAGCAAGGTGAAGGGTACTACCATGATCTTTTCCTAGAACCTTGCCCTGCTGGATCCCAGGGCTCCGCTGACTCCAGCCTGCACTTGTGCCGATTGATTACAAGCCTCCGATGGCTACGAATGCAAGACAAATAGCACCGAGACCTGCAAGCGGCTCTTTGAATCCAACCTCCGAGGCCTCGTCTGCGCTCAAGCTCAGCAGTGCGAGTGAGAACAAGCGAGCGACTCTGCGCGTGTAGACTTGAAGAATTAGAGAACAGAGTAAATGACCTGGAGACTGACAACAGCACTCTGAATCGGCCCTCTGAAGCTCTGCGCCGAGGACAACTGGTGCATGCACGAGTTGCATCGAGAGACTTTGAGATCGCTCCAGGCGGAGTAACCTGAGGTGCTAGTGGGTCTCCCATAATCGTTCAAATAACGCGAGCCTACAACCCCATCCATCTGCCAGAAGACTGCCCGCTGCCCTGGGTCATCAACCATTGCTGCCGTATCCGAGAGAACTCAACCCGTAGTAGGCCCCGGAGCTGGAAGAACACCCAGCTTCTAATCTCAGCAACGACAGAAAAGCCGCACAGTGATAATGGAAGTTCCTGGACTTTAATGATCCAAGGCTGATAGATCCTGAGGGCGTATCGCAGGCTCAACGATGCCACTACTACTCCAGGTGGCATAAAGTGCGTGAATATTTTGCAGACTTCTCTGCAGAGGTTCCCAAGACGCCCGCCGCTTCAGCAAACTCTGTACGGCCGACTATTTTCAACAGCAGATACGAGTTTTCAGGATTTCACGTACTCGCGCCACCCTCAAGGTGCCTGGATCCTGATGGCCCGCCCAGATTCTTTACCTCGGCTGTGAAGCGAAGAGGATCTGCGCGCGCCCTTATGAGAGCTTCCAGAGAGATACACCGTCTCCAAACTCCCACTCGACCAGCCAGCATCCAGACCTGAGACGACACAGCTGATACCCTTGAGACCTCCAGGGAGGAGACAGAAAGGAGACCATTCTCGATCTCTGTCACTACCTACCACTTTATCGCAAAAGAAAATCCCCGCAGCCGAGACGAGACGCCACGGTGATCTCTACCTCTGACTGAGGAGGACCCTGGTCACGCATGCTCGCGTAGGATCCAGGTTCCGGGGAAGGGGAGGTTGGACTGTATGACCACTATTGATCATCGTTCCCGTGTGTTGAAGGCGAGAGTTGTCATAGGAGAGTGAGCTTTCTAACTGTCTTGAGATGCAAGTGCCTCCCTCACATAAATGATATTATAGGCGCAATTACCTGAGAACTCTAGAAATTTCCAATGCTTCTTCGCGGTTGAGGGAGGGGGGCCAAGGTTCTTAGTCGGTAAATAAGTTTTCCCTTCATGCTAATGTGACGGGGACTACACGTACTAATACCCCTTGTTGCACCAAGTCCGTGGTTCTAAGCTGGATCATCTTCCCTGGTTTCTGAGTCCCTTCCAACCCAGAGTCGAAGAATGGCAAAAAATTCTGAACATGGTTCCTCTCGATCACTCCCCAATCTCTATACTTAATGGAATTTTTTTTCCAAGGGTACAGATTTTATTTGGCGAATTTTCCTTCCTACTCGCAAAGACAAGATTCTTTCGGCAGAGATGGTTAGGGGTGGTGATTACATGCTTCGGACAGCGGACCTGACTCACCGGGGCGACCCCTCCACTATACGTGGCAACCGCGAATGCGGTAACTTAGACGCAGGGTCATAGCCTATACCTCTTCGCTATACAACCAAACAGAAGGAGGCTTACCTACATGCCTCAGAAAGAGGTAGGGAGTGACCTATAAGACTCGTAATCTTGGAGATAGCTCTGAATAACCCCAAGCGAGAATGGGAACCATGCCCAAAAGGGAGTTTTGACCACTGGTTCATATCGCAACAGAGGAACTACATAGTCACACTTACACTCCGACCTCTTCAGATATGGAAACAAGATCCGTGAAACTTCTTTCCCGGCTACTGAAAGGGCCTACAAACCTGCGCAGCATAACAAGCGGTCTCCGCACGACCGGAAGGTACTCAATGACCTCTGCTCCCGCAAAGATTAATGACCGCTCAGCGCGAATTTTATGCCACACTGTACTCATCAGAGGTCAATTTCAAGCAGAGGATGGACGGCGATTTCCTCTTCCCAAAGTGTCAAGTTGTGCCGAACTTGTCCGATCTCCAGAGGGGAAGGAACTGAATGCGGACGATAATCTGAGAGGAGTGTCAATATGGCTATTCGCCACTTGAAGGCAGGCAAGGCGCCTGGACCTGATGGGTTCTCGGGGAGGTATACGAAAATCCTGAGTGATCAGATCACCCCGATCCTCACCGAATATTACAACCCGATATTACCTAATGAGACCCTATCCGCCCCAGCCAATCAAAAACGCATCATTAAAATTATCAGAAGAAAAGGGTAAAGACCCCGCTGCTCCCTGCACTCATATAGGCCCATATCCCTCATAGACATTGACCAAAAAATCATTGTCTAAGATACTGGCTGATCGCCACGCCGGTTTTCTTCCGCATTTGATTGGACCTCCCAAAAGGGTTCATCAAGGAAGGAGCGGCGGTGGGAAACATCAGGAAAATGCTAGCGGTATTGGAAAGGGTCCGACACAACCATTGCCAGGATAGATGCCTTTCCTGGTTGGCCTTAGATGCAGAAAAGTACTTTGAATAACGTGCGATGGGACTGCCTTTGTTTGTCTCTGGATACCATGGGAATTACAGGGACGTTTAGTCTGTCCTCTCTGCCATCTATGAGTGCCCGCATATACAAGCCCAAATCCATACTCCGGGTTCTCCTTTCTCCCAAAAATCCCCGCCGTCCAGAAAGGGACAAGTACAAGGGGATGTCCACTTGGTGCTCCCCTACTTTTTAATTTGTCCCTAGAACCCTTGGCAACGGGTACTTGATGATTCTGACCTCTTCCAAGGGATCTCGATAGGAGACAAAGGTGAAGACCGCTTTTGTTTGCAACGATCTCATACTATTCATGTCCTCCCCTGACCCAGCTCTCTTCCAGTGCTGATTTGCTTGCGTTAGTTTCGGCACGCTATCAGGGTAAGGTACAAGTAAACGTGTCCAAGAGTGAATTGTTAGAAATTGGCCGAAGTACCAGTCCCAATGGGCGAACATGGGATTAGATATTACCGCGGGCACTCAGGAACACATCACTATTTGGGTATCAGGTGGGTTCCGGACTCCAGACTTGATGATATGTAAATATTCCTCCTCTTGATAAATAAAATCTCCCAGCATCTGAAGCGTTGGACCTCACTGCCACTTTCACTTGCAGGTAGTATGTCACTCCATACGAGATGGTCTGCTTCCCACAGCTGCTATACACACCCTACAGAACCACTCCGCATCTCCTGCTCAACATAAAGACATCAACCACATAACTTCATCTTCATCCAATTTAAATGAGGCGAGGAGAACAAAAACCCCTAATGCACTACATAAACTGATCTGCCATGTGTAGGGCAGGTGGGCTTAATCTCGCCGGATGTAGGGGTTATCAACCTGGCCTGGTCGACTCGTCACATGCTAGACTGGATTGGGGGTCGTTCCCAGCTCCTCGAATTGGGAAATTAGAAAAGGAGAGCTTATGCGCCCTTGAGGCACCCACAGGCCTTGCTCCATACCAGGTATCCTAAGCTGCCCCTTGATTAGATTGTCCCATTAGTTTCCCGAGACACAATAATGGCCTGGAAAGAGTTGAGAAACGTAGGCCTTTCCTTTGGCTCTCTCCAAGGACATGCCACCATTTGGACCAACCCGAACTTTGCCGCTGGGTTCAGAGCAATCCGATAGTTTGGGAATGCGGAGGGAGGCAGGTCTGGCCAACGCGGGACAGCTAATGCGAGTGATTTTCTCGGAGATTGCCTAAACGCACTCGGATATGCTTGAGAGGTTCTCCTTAAAACCCAACTTACAACTTTTGCTTGCCTATCAGCTCTTCTATTTCTGTAATGGGAGACTAAGAGATGTCTCCAAGGAGACCATCCCTAACTATTTTGACACTTTTTGTCACCACTCCACACGGAGAGACATATTGTCTATCGAGGCTCTATGCTGACAAGAGAGGGAGGAGCAGGAAACGGGTAGCTTCTCAGGCATACCACTACTGGATTCGCCGCTTGAAAAATGCACTATCCCAGATATGACCCGAAGGGTGTTGTGACCATACGGAAACACATAATCTCGAGACCTGGCGGGAACATTACTTGCATGATAATACACAACGCCATCCTATGCCTTTCAATCTCCCCCCCTCGTCAGAAACTTCCCCGATAGATTGCAACCTGCCCTAAATGCGTGCCCACACATAAAACGGACCCTCTGGACACGGTCTGTGGGTGAATGCACTATACACAAACCTAACTGGTTACCTGTCCTTCAGTAATTCATGCTACACTTTCTGTCACCCTAGAGAAACACTACAACTCCTGATCTTTCCACTGCCCAGGCCTCCAGACGCAGATGGGGGTAGAGGGTTCTGAGAGAGGGTACTCACTCCAACCTGTTTCCCGGAATAGTTCCCATTGCCCTTGGCAGCAAAACAAGCCTCTTGCAGTTATGGCTGCGAGCCCACTCTCACACACCGTTCCAATCCTCCGGGGTCCCCATAATAAAAGCAGCTGGAGGATTATCTATAGCGGACAGACTGGAGCAGAGAGGCTAAGGAGATCCGAACCCCAGGGTTCTTCAGACGTTGTCGGAACCTTCATAGAATCGCATTTATTTCCGAAAGGGAGTATAGAAGTCCTTAGCAGAGGTTCAAATACACCGGTTTGGTACTGTAGGGGAAGAGAATTGGGGGCACGCTGGGAGACTTCAGGTCTGAGGAACTTTGGCCTGTATGAGGTTCCATTAAGGAGCCACACGGTCACTAGAAGATTGAAGATAGGACCCGCAGTTGCACAGTTTAGTATGTGTGATATTTTGTTAATTTAATTTCTTTTATACCCTTATAATATTGTATGTTTTTTCTCTGGTATTATACGTACATATTCCAGGCACAGGCCCGGAGATTATGCAAATACGTGGTATGACCACCTATTACATTCAGAGATACGGTGGTTTCACTGTTCAAATGATTTGAAAATGCAATAAAAAAAATTTGTTTAATCCCTGGATCAACGACCCTCTCCAGAATCCCTATAACAGCTCATAACTGTCTTATATCATTATCGCTCCAGAAAATCATCCAAACCCTTTTGAATTCTGTTATCGAATTAAACCAGGACAGTCCGCTCTGCAGCGTAGTTCAACATGCTCACCGCTCTTACCAGTAAAGAATCCTTTTCTATGTTTATGCAAGAAACGTTCCCCTCTCTTGCGTAGCAGATCCCCTTTGTTCTAGATACAATCCTGGGTATAAATAGATCTTGAGAGAGTTCTCTATATTGACGTTTGATGTATTTAATCATATTTATTATGTCCCCCCCAAAGCCGTCTTTTCTCTAAACTAAATAACCCTAATCTTGCCTATATTTCTGGGTATTGCAGTCCACCCAGTCCTTTTATTATTTTTGTTGCCCATCTTTGTACCTGTTCATGCTCTACAATGTCCTTCCTGTGCACTGGTGCCCAAAACTGTACACAATATTCCATGTGTGGTCTGACCAGTGACTTGTATAATGGGAGAATAATGTTCTCATCATGTTCATCTATGCCCCTTTTAATACAACCCATGATCCTATTTGCCTTGGCAGCTGCTGTCTGACACTGGATGCTACAATTAAGTTTACTGTCCACCAAGATTCCCAAGTCCTTCTCCATGTCACTTTTACCCAGCGTTTTTCCATTTAACATGTAATCATGTAATGGATTTTTCCTCCCCATGTGCATAACCTTGCATTTATCAGTGTTAAACCTCATCTGCCATTTCTCTGCCCAGGCCTCCAACTGATCCAGATCCCTTTGATAACACATTATCCTCTATTTTGTTGATTACTTTACAGAGCTTAGTATCATCTGCAAAGATCGATATTCTACTGTGCAATCCTTGTGTAAGATCGTTAATGAAAATATTAAAGAGGATAGGGCCCAATACTGAGCCCTGTGGTACCCCACTAGTAACAGGGATCCAGTCTGAGTATGCACCGTTAATTACCACCCTTTGTTTTCTAGCAATGAGCCAGTTACTTACCCACTTGCACACATTTTCTCCCAGTCCAAGCATTCTTATTTTACTTACCAACCTTTTATGTGGCACCGTATCAAATGCTTTAGAGAAATCTAGATATATGACATCCAGTGCCTCACCCCGATCCAGTCTAGCACTGACTTCCTCATAGAAGCTGATGAGATTAGTTTGACAGGACCGATCCTTCGTAAACCCATGCTAGACTTCACCGTGGCGTTCTTCTCCTCATTTCTGGAAATGTGACAAGTAAGTGTTACCATTGCTCTTGTCAAATGGGTGTGTCGCTTCATAGTCTGGCTTTGTTAGCAATGATTGTATAGTTTCAGACTGAGTAGGAAGTCGCCCCCCATCTGGAAAGAGCCGGTTATACACAGTCACATTACTATGACCACCAGCTTATATCCAGAGTAACTGCCATGTGCATCACATACAGCAGCTAGATGGGCTGGGAGTGACTCAATAATGCCCTGGTAGGTTGTGACAAGTATCTGGAGAAATGCTGACTGCATCCCAGAGCAGAGAGCAATGTGCGTGGGGAAGGATCCATAGAGAAACCATGATGACTAAGGTGGTCCCACAGATGCGCAATTGGGTTCAAGTTTGTGGAATTAGGAGTCAGGGTAGTACTTTGAAGTCTTTTCCATGCTCTTCCAACCGATGTCAGACATTTCTAGCCGTGTGACATGTCACATTATTTTACTGGAAGATCCCATCCGCCCCAGGAAAGACAATCGGCATATGGGTTTTGCAGGGATGGATTCATACGCAGATCAATTGGCAGTGCTTTCCGGTTGGATGAGTGGGTCCAGAAAATTGCACAAAAACATTCCCCAAATCATAACGCTGCCACCACCAGCTTGTGTTCTCCCAGCAATGGTTGCAGGTTGTATCTTTCTCTGATGTTTCCCACATGACACATCAACAACCATTTTTTCGATTAAAGCAGAAAAGTTGACTTATCGAAGAAGGCAAATTTGCCAATCAGTGGAGCTCCTATACTGATACTGCCATGAACATTAAAGCCTTTTCTGCTGATGCAATCCATTAGCAGAAGTACAGTGACTGTCTGCCTCCAAGTCCCATACACAATAGGGTTTGCTGAACTATTGCTTCAGACCTACCTCTGTTAATCTCTTTATTGTAGTGGTGAGCTGCTTCTCTGTAACGCGTCGGGCCGCCCTTGCACACCTTCATAGAGAACATTCATTTTAGTAGCACATGATGCTCTGCAGTTTCCACAACACTTATTCACAATGGTGCCATTTGTCTACTCACGATACACTTTCACGACAGAAGCACGCAAAGAGTTCAAAAACTGCCCTGTTTCAGAAATCTTGCCACCAAAGGCCAATAATCATCCTTTTTTTGCCCATTTTACCCATGATAGAAACCAGGGATATGTGTGCAGACAGCCTATCGCACACCATATACGCATACCATCATGTGACTTTCATCATGAGCTATGCACTGCTGACGGTGAAACTAGGAAGTGGTCATAATAATGTGACTCAACTGTGTAAATGTATTTAAATATTTCAAAGAGGAATATCAGAGGAACAGCACTACATCGAGGTCTAAGAAAAGAAACATCTCTGTTATTTTATGAAGATTGCAAGTATTTTAGGTCCTTTTTAGGTGGGACAATTTTTTTTTAATTGGTAAAATTAAATGAACATAGTAATTATGTGCTGTTATTTCTGTTGTCTCCAGTTATAGCTATTTCAGAATAAGCGGTCATGTTTATACAAGCAGAATAACACTGTATATGGCCCATTCTACATATCCATGGAAGTTTTAGGGTCCGTCCACACGACAAGCAATTCCCATAGGATTTACATGCGGATTCAGATTTTAAAAAACCATAGACCTCAATTGAGTTCTAGTCTACAACAAGCTGCGCTATTTTTTCCATAAAGATGTTGAACACTGTGGCGGAAACCTGACCTGTAGTCAGTGGGGTCTGTTTGGCGCCGTTAATGTCCGTTGTACAATGGGTCCATTTTCACCTCTATGACGGAACCTCTGACGCAGATGTAAGCCAGTTTTAAAGGGGTTGTCTCACTACATTGATTCATCTGACCTCAGTCCTGTTTTCATGGTTTCATTTTAAATCTCTGTGTTTACTGGCTTCTACTAGGCTGCAGTATAAACCAGGTCTGTAGTTATAGCAACCAGCGCTGGCAGCCTATCAGGAGAGATCAAACAGGTCTGTAGCTAGAGAGACCTGAGGAGCTGATGCAGCCCATACAAGAGGGGGATATCTAGGAATAGGTAGGACACTGTTAATGGACATATATTGCAAAGTGACTTGTTTTTGCAAGATCTTTAACATAAAAAAGCAATTCTTGTAGTGAGACAACCCCTTTAAATCGAACACAGGCTGAAAGAAAAAGGTTCTTTTTTGATTTGTTGCAAGATATGGTTTGAAGGAGAAGGAAACTTATTAGGGTTCTTGAGCGCCTGAGGTTGTCATGGGAACTGTGTTTATATAGCGTATTTTTTTATCTTGTTAGCCCCCTTCACGAGCACTCAACCCAAAGAGAACATACAAAAAGTCTTCCCATGTTCCATTGTTATTTGCACCTACACAATCTACAAATCTGCATTTTCTATCTCCGTCAACGTGGTAAGTATTGCCGCAGAACAGCCAGCTGATAACTACCCAGGTGACAGCATTACCCTTATTGATCCATGAAGTCTAGATCTTCAATGAAGATGTGACAACCTAATAAGCTGAACTGGAGAGGGAAATTGACTGATGCTGCTGCCCACAGCCCTAAGCCAATGTGGCAGAATTTCACAGACATCTGTCAGCATTGTTTTTTTTTTTTTAGTTATTTTTGCCTGACGGTAGTGAAAAAACAGCGTCTAAAAGGACCCAATGTAATTGAATGCATTTACTGCTCCTTCTGATCAGCCATTTACTCATGGCTTATGATGAATAAAAAGATCATTACTTAATTTATTGTTTGATCTTGACTGAATTTTTGATTCACTTTTCATATCGTGTTTCCCCGGAAATAAGACATTGTCTTATTAATTTTTGCTCCTATAGATGAGCTAAGACTTATTTTTAGGGGATGTTTTTTTTTCTATGAACAATAATTCACATTTATTGTTGAACAAAACATGAACATGTATTAATATACTGTAGTATATTAAGTAGCCAAACTCTGAATTGCATAAAAAAGTGTGCTATGTCGTATTTTCGGGGGATGTCTTATTTTCGGAGAAACAGGGTAGGTTCTTACAGTACGTATGTGTGCACAATTTAATATCCATCCCTTTGCATTTGCAATAAATTTTCCTATTTATTCTTTTTTCCTAACAAAAATGGATTGAAGAAGACTAAGAATGTGATAGTCTTCCTTTGACTGTAATGGAATCAGAGAAACATATCTTTCTATTTAACCAGAGAATGTATTCTCCAGATCTTTCCTTGCTAGCTAATCCTCATACTTATGCTGTACTGTTCCTGATGATAGCTTAATGATAGTGGAATGCAGAAAATGGGTATTTCGGAGCAATTAACCACAACGTCACTATAGAACAAAAAAAGCTTTTATGTGCTTATTTAGTCTATAGCATGAGCTGCAGCTACTCTCAAGATTATATTGCACCATAATACTCTTAGCATTTCCTGGCACAAATTCACGAGAAAAAACAACACTTATAGCCAAACAAAAAAGGGCTGAAACCCTATTGGTAATTAGTACACCCCAACAAATTATAACCAAGTCTCACAAAGAGAAAACTTGACCAAAATCAAAAACAAACCTTTAAAAATATAAAATCCACAAAAATACCTATTACACCCTACATTAACCCTATCAAAAAAACCCTACACTAGAACCCTACCTAGCAAAAAAGGGGACCCCGTCCCTATAAGGACGACCCCAACCGGAACCTATCCTATAAATACAGAAAAACCCTAGTACACCCTAGGACTTAATATACTCCAACAATAAATACCATATAATGCACAAAAGGGATAATGCCACATACAACTATACATAATATATATAAATTTATTTTATATATATTTTTTTTTTTTTTTTTATGCAACAAATATTCAAATTTTACCAAGAAAACAAGCCAGAATCCACCAACGCTTTCCTCCATAAGTTTGGATTCATCAGGCATAGGGGGAAAGGGAACAATAGATATTTCCCCACAATACACCAAATAGTTGCAATATAAAGAAAATACATAGGTAAAGTGCAACCAACCAAAAATATAACTAACCTGTATCAATTATAATCACTTTTCAAAGGGATAGGCAAAAATAGCCATATACAAGGGTAGAGCAATAAAAATCAGTAATATAATTAAATTACATGGCTATATGTAGGGCCACTGACACATACAAGATCACAGATAAAATCAGAGTACAAGCATGTTAGTGTTTTCCTATAAAATAGTGACTTGTATCTTTAATGGGGAATATTATAGCCTGATTGTCAGTGCCAGACCTTTATTGTCTTAACATTGAAGCCAATGGTCAGACTCTTCCTGTTATTCTCACATCTAGCATCCCTTTACCAAGAGTCCGTGTCCAATTATCGATGATTATTGGCACTCCTTGGGTGGCTAGTTGTACTTCTTAGAATCAGATCTGCAAATGTGTATGTGAGATATATTATGTGTTTGCATGTTACCATTGCTTCCTTGTCAATCTTTAATATTGACTTTAGGTGGTCATACATTTCAAGTAGTGTGGGATGCTATGCTTGAAAATGCATATTAACTATTTCATTACACTAGTCAACAGTCATTTTGCATCTGCATTGTAATCCATTAATTTGTATGTATTTTTGCATGCAGAATCGGAATCTACCTTCAGAATTGTTTTTTCCAAAGTAGGTTTTTGAGATAAAGGAAAAAATTTTTTATTTAAATTCCCACGGGAACACGTTTTCTAGCACTAATTTTCTTCGTTTTAAAAAGGTAAAAGGGAAAGCCCCATAATAAAATTTTTTAAAGGTCTGATATAAACCCTAAATTAAAACACATTTTTTTCCCACCAAATTTGGGGGGAATATGAGAGTGCATCTTTTAGTCCGAATGCGCTCTTTCGGGCCCCCAGGCTTCTGCTGGCCCGAGAGAACCTGTAAAAAGCGGGGGGGCGGCAAATTTAAAAGGGGTCAATACAGTCCCGGGACCGCCGCTAACAGAAAGGGTGGAGCCGGGCCCCTTCCCTGCGGTTAAAAAACTTTAGATGCTGTGGTGATCGCCCGCGCAAACTCTAGCGAAAAAGGAACAGGTGCTGCTTTCCGGGCCCCCCCGGCCCCAAAAAAACCCCTCCACAATGTAATTGAATTTTGAGGGAAAGGGTTAGTTTATTATTGCTTAAAAGCAGCAAGAAACCTCCCTGCAAAAACCCCCGTAAACTGCCCCGTAAAAGTACACCTGTATTTGGTAATGTAAGGAAAGAATGAAAAAAAAAATCCTATATACAGCAGTACCATAGTACTGCTGTATATAGGACAAGGCATTCTGCCCCCTAGTGGTCAATTACTCTAGGTGGACTAAGTATTAATGTAAAAAAATAAATATTAAAGATTAAATCACGCCACGGTTGCCATTTTACAAATAAAAAAAATGAAAAGTTGCACATAATTGGTATTGCCACATCTGTAGAAGTCCAATCTATTAAACTATAACATCATTTATCCCGTAGGCTGTACAGCATAGAAGAAGAAAAATTTCAATTGCTAAAATTGGGTTTTTTGGTCCTTTTCATATCCCCCAAAAATTGGAATAAAAAGTGATCAGTAGGTTACATCTATCCCAAAATGGTGCCAATAAAAACTACACTTTAGCCCGGAGGTTTTGCTTCAAATTCTTCTTTTCCTATTTTCCTCCTCTAAAACCTTGATGTGTCTTTTGGTCCAGTGAGTCATATAGTCCGAAAAATACGGTAACTAATTTTATTAGTTATATCAGACCATTAAAATTAATATAGACATTAAAGGCCACAAGTATGAAAACTGTCTAAGTCTAAAACTCACCATAGTAACCAATAAGAGTGCCCGTTTCATTTCATATTGTGCTTTGAAAAAATGAGAGGGGCGCTCTGATTGGTCGCTATGGGCAACAAAGTGAGTTTTAGACCTAGACTGTTTTCATACATGAGGCCCTAATTATTTGGCCTTTCAAAACAGCAGGCAGAACTGTTGGGGCAACATGTATGATTTTTGGTGCCCAGGCACCATTTTTTTGCACACATTAGTAGCGTAGAATCTATGAACCTTTTCTACTATGAGTTATAAGTTTAGCACTTTCTAGCTACAAAGCGACAATTCTGGCTCCAACAGTTCCAGCGGTAATACACCTGGATTTGCCGATAAATAGTCATAATGAGTAGCTTCGTACGGTTGTAGTGTGACACGCCTCTAGCATGCCCCCCCAATCTCCGGTGCACTACAAAGTGCCGCGGGCGCTCTGTAATGCACCTGATATTGGAGTGCGCCTGATTAAAAATATAGCGAACAGCGCTGACTTCTACATACATACATGTCGCCTTTGGATTCTAGGCTACAACAATGGAAGCTACTTAGCTGAAGGCACAAAGATTTTTTAGTTTAAGAACAAGACTTGTTTCTCAGAATTTTGTGTGTGTGCATAAATGTGAGTGGTTTGATGTAAAAGCTAGGTGTTCAGCATGATCCAAACGAGTGGCGAATCTTGATTGATTCAGCTAAAACTAGCTCTAAAGCAGCGCTATTGCATAATGGCAACAGGCGTCCATTAGTGCCCTTGGCTTATGCAGTTGGGATGAAGGAAACTTATGACAACATGGCTTTGCTGCTTGAGGGAGTGAAATATAAAGATCATGAGTGGCAGATTTGCTGTGAATTAAAAAGTTGTAGCCTGAACTGGGGACATGTTTCTCTACCTCCCAGTGGACTAATTGCTTTAGACTCTCCCATAAAGCTGTCATTGCCTCCAAGTCCCAGGAGACGTGTTTCAAGATATTGTCCCGATGGTACAGGGTCCCTTCCGCACTACATAAATGTTACCCATCTGTGCTTAATACTTGTTGGCGTTGTGGGAGTGCGGTGGGCACCATGTCCCATAATGGGGGATTGCCTTCCTTGGGGGCTTCGGGAGGGGGTTTTATAGAGTATTCAGGAACTCCCAAGATGTACGACTACCTTGTTCGCCCCGAACCCCCTTCTGTTCATGTTTAAACATTGGGATCCCGCCTAAAAAAAAATCCCTTTTGCGTCACCTCCTGCGGGCCCCAAAAACAGTGATACCCCGTCAGGAAATCTACAGGCCACCCACTATGATGAAGGTTTGTGGAGATTTCGCATTAATCGAATGGGGAGCAGTAGCTCATACCCCGGGGCCCAAAAAACTGACATTGTTCCTAAACCTGGTTTCTTTGGGCTCGTTTTCCAAAATCCCACCCCCTTTTCCCGTACCTCACACCTGATGCGATATTTTTCCGCCCACAGCCCCTAACTAAGGTTGCATTTTCGCATTGAATCACAAATAAAAATTGCTACCCCAAAATTGCACACATCATCCTTTCGGGGGTCTCGTCGCTGGTGTATGGACGCCGGGTTCTGCCCCTCGTCTGTAATCCCCCCCCCTCTTTCCTGTCTTTTTCCCCTCCCCCTAGGTTCCCCCTTTTATTTCATTTATTCTCAGGGTTTTAAATGTTTTTACATCGGGTTTTTCAGAACCTAAAAATGTTCCTATGAAATTATATCTTTATATGATGTCAAATTTTTGTTCCCCCGATTTGTTTGGGCCGATAGGCCACTTTCTTTTACAAACCTTATGTGCATCTCATTGCTATTATGTTTTGTACCCTTATTTTTGTATTTTTTTAAAAAAGCTTTTGAATCGGAAAAAAAAAAAAGTTTGTACGATGCTTTTTAAGTTTTTGGGGTGGGTAGACAAAATTCTGCTGTTTTTTGTGCTTATGGGACAGTTGAGACAGCAAGAACCACTATATAGTGAAGGAATGGCCTGGGAGATTTTAATTTGATCAAAAACGTACACATAGGCTGTATGGACAAAACATTGAACTTTACTTCATTTTTATAAATTGGTGCATAAAAGACATAGTTCTATGCCCCAAAACCTTAGGCAAGAAAAACATATGAAAACGTGGCTTACTTAGCTTATAGCTTCTCCTTTTTTAGGAGGTGATGATAGCCCTAGAGACTAGTAGGAGCCGATCATGGCTGAGTTGCAGCCCATGCCGCCATGCAATGACGCGACGTTTCGGAAGGCACGCCTCCTTTCTCAATTTTTCTTTTAAAGGGCACGTCATCCTTTTTTATTCATGACCATGATTACACAGGTGGCATGTCTTTTTATCTAACTAAAACAATATACAAACATCACTGTTAAAAAAAATTTTTAAAAAAACTCAACTTAGAGGACAAAAAAGGATAGGAGATATTTTTATAGTGAAATAAGTTCAAATAGCAACTAGAAAACTCTTTAACCCCTTTGGCAATTTTACCCATTGTTGCAACCCAATACCCCTCCCCTGAGTAACCTAGTTTTTTTTTTGGCATATACTGAGATGTTCACTTTTTCAAGTACACCCCAGTAAATACAGATATTATGTTGGTTTTCTTTTGAAAAGTTTCGCTACCAGTTTGTTTCACCAAATTTTGGGTACGTCTGAGCTATCTTTTTTTTTTTTAAAAATTTCTAATAGCACTTTTATTTTCCCCCTATCCGATCTCACTGGGGGGGCTGTCTGTCCTATATACCTTTGCTACAGGACTTTTTAACATGTAGATTACGTTGTTGCAGTGCAACTAAATACCCTTTTAATGGTATATCATATCCCTGATGGGGATGTTTAATGTTAAACCCTTTTAAAAATAGGGAACAGTTGTTGCACGATGACAAGGATTGTCCCTTCGTTTAGTCCGAAGGATTTTTTTGTCTGGAAATCTGTGTGGGCCAAACCCAGAGTGTATAAAGGCTGTTCCCTATTTTTTTAAAACCCACGTTTATAATAAACGGGGTTTTTTGCCCCAAAACTTTCCCAAAAATTTGGGGGCCCCAGATTGTAGCAATTCCCCAATTTATTTTTAAAGGCATTTTTTTGATTTTAGAATGTTTTATCAACGGGGAAATGAAATTAAATCTAGGCTGTTTTTTTATTTCTTATTTTCCCCTTTAAGAAACCTTCTCTTTTTTTGTTGTTTTCCTAAACCTATCTTACCAATTTGTTCTCATTGTAACCTCTTTTCACAAATTTGTTAACCCAAATTCCTGCTTTTTAAAATCATACTATCAATATCGAAAAAATGCACGTGCCCTTATATTTGGGCTTTTTGGTATCCCATAAAAATTGAAGGATATAAAAATTTTGATCGAGGGGAAAGTTATTGCGTTCTGTGGGTTTAAATATAGGTTGTTTGGAATGTTTACATTGAGCCCCTAAAAATTTTAACATCCAAATATTCTTTTTCATTTTCTGAATATTTATGCAAATTTAATCAAGGAGTCGGGGAATTGAGATACCCCCAAAACTTTTAGTTGTTTCTCATTCCCCTCCACATTAAGATGACGTCATCGACATAACGCTCCACAACTTTATATTTTTGTGGAAAATTCCGAAGTGTACATGATCAATTTCAAACCTGATCATAAAAGTTTGGTGCACTAGGCGCGACAGGCGAGCCCATAGAAAGCCTTGGATCTGTAAAAAAAATTTCTTTTCCCAAAATCGAAAATATTTTTTTACAGCCCCCAAAAATCGAAAAACGCATCAAAAAGGTTTTTGGTCTATTGGTTAAAGTTTCATCCTGCATTAAGCTTCTCTGACTGCCTGACCCCAAAAAAAATAAGGGACTTTGTATTAGTGATTAATACAAGTTTGGGACATGAACGTGACGCATCACATCCACTCCATGATAACCTTTTCCCCCCCCTGGGGAAGAGCACTTTAGGAGTTGTCTCAAAATAAGGGTTTAAAATAAAAAAAAAAACCATAAAGAGGGGCAACTTTTTCATGGACCGGGAATTTTTTTGTAAACAAAGCGGGAAAAGAAACTATTGATCTGAAGTGTATAGAAAAATTAACCCAGATCCCCCCTTGAAATTAAACAAGAAATTGATACATATTTGGGGAACACTTACTTCGACATTATTGATCTAAACACAAAGAATTTATTAACAGTAACCCCTCCCCGGGGTTTCCTATTATCTATTTTGTACCAAAGGTGCACAAGGACCTACGTCGCCACCATGTAGACCCTCGGTCTGGCATGGGCTCTTTTTAGAGCCCTGGAGTTTACATAATGGTTTTCTACAGAAACATATAAAAAAAGGGAAAAAATTTCTTGTCTTACTGATACTACCCAATTTCTCAAAAATATTCAAACCTGGAGTGGGATGACGCACTTCTGTGCACACTTGATATTAAGTCACAATTTCAAACTACCTTATATTTGGGCTACAGGGAGTCAGAAAGCTTAATCATGATGTAAATTTAAAAAAATAGACACATAACCTTTTTGTGCGTTATTCGTTTGGTGCTGCTAAAAAACTATTTTCGATTTGGGAAAAGAATATTTTTTACAGATCCAAGGGTTTTTTTATGGGGGTTTGCTGGCGCCATGCCCGCCCAACTTTCATGAAACATTTGAAATTTATCATGTACATATTTGGAATTTTTCCCCACAAAAAAGTTTTGGCCGTTATGTCGATGACGCATCTTAAGTGGCGGGAATAGTAACAACTAAATGAATTTGTGGGGTATCCAATCTCACATCATTGATTTAAATTTAGCATAAATATTCAGAAGACTGAAAAAAATATTTTTGGGGTTTAAATTATTAAGACCAAGTAGTAACACATTCCAAAAAACACTTTTTTCTAAAAACCCCCAAAAACAATAACTTCTCCCCTCGTCAAGTTTTAACTCCTTCAAATTTTTTGGAATACCAAAAACCAAAGATAAGGGGACGTCGCATTGTTCAATATTATATGATGATTTAAAAATGCAGGAATTGGGTTTAAAAAATTTGTGAAAAGAGGTTCAATAGAACAAATTGGTAAGATAGGTTTTTAAAACAAGCAAAAAATAGAGAAGAGTTTTTTAAAAGGGAAAATAAAGAAAAACAAAGCCCAGATTTTTAATTTCTTTTCCCCGAGATAAGCATTCTAACATATAAAAAATGCCATTAATCATAATTGGCACTTTCTACAATCTGACCCCAAATTTTGGACATCTGTTAGGGGCAAACCACTTTTTTTTAATAAAAGTGGTAAAAAATAGGCAACACCTTATACACTCGATTTGCGCCCAACAGATTTCCAACAAAAAATCCTTCGGGAACTAAACGTAATGGGACACATCCTGTTTATCGTGCACAACTGTTTTGTATTATTAAAGGGGTTTAACAATTAAACATCCACATCAGGGATAGATATCCATTAAAAGATACTTTAGTTGCACTACAACAACGTAATCTAAGTTAAAAATGTCCATGTGAATGGTATATAGGACAACCCCGCCGCCCAGTGGGAAAAACAGATAGGGGAAATAAAAGTGCTATTAGAAATTTTAAAAACAAAAATGATAGCTCAGACTACCCACAAAAATTTTGGTGAAACAACGTAGCGAAACATTTCAATGAAAAACCAACATAATATCTGTGTTTACATTGGGGTTTTCTTTAACAAGTGAACTCTAGATATATGCCAAAAAAAAACTAGGTTACTACGGGGGGCTATTTGGGTTGCAAAATGGATACAATTGCACCAAAGGGGGTTTAAAAGAGTCTTTTGATCACGTTGCATTTGTAACCCATGCACTATATAAAAAATGCTCCCAACCTTTTTCATGTCCCCAACTTGGATATTTATATTGTTTTTAAAAGTGATTTAGTATTTGTTTTTATATAGATAAAAGACATGCACACCTGTGTATCATGGTCAGTGAATAAAGAGGATGACTGCCCTTTTCAACCATGCTTAGAAAGGAAGGCGGCTTTCCAAACGTCCGCATTGCATGGCGGCACTGGGCTGCAACCAGCAATCCCCCTCCTACTGTCAAACCCGGGAAATATCACCCCCTAAACAGGAGAAGCTAACAGCTAATACGCCCCGTTTTAAAATGTTTTTTTATTGCCTAAGGTGCTCGTCATAGAACTATGTCTTTTATGCACCAATTTATAAAAATGAAGTAAAGTTCAATGTTTTGTCCATACAGCCTATGTGTTCGTTTTTGATTGATATAGGGGAGTCTAAGCAATGTCCTCCTAACGGATGGGACTATAACGTGTGCACTGCTAATATACGGCATTGTTTGCAATTATTGGATAAAGATTTTAATTTGATGCTGGAAAAGAAAATGTGAAAAATACTCCATCGGTAGAACTGTTGGGGTTCAGGGGTACACCGCATGACTACTTCTGTCCAGATTGAACAATGATTGTCGGCGTGAAGAAATGACACCACACACAGAGAGCTGGTACAAGTTCCTCCTCAGTGTGTAGCAAACGCAGACTGGCCCATGCCTTTATTACAAACCCAGTGGATTTGCACACTGCTTTCAGGAGCGTGGTTAAAGGGGTTTTGCCAGGAAGTGACTTACCTTACCTGTTATCTTGCTCAGACAGTAGATAAACAAATCATGCTGAGTCATGATCGGCTGCAGGGGATAGAGAGAGGGAGCAGAGTAAGTAAGGGAGCGTCTGCAATGTTTAGTAAGATAATTCCATGACAACAGTGGATTCTCTATACAGCAGAGAGACGCATACACTGCACTTTCTCCACAGTCCCTTCAAAGCTCATTCATCTTCACTGTCATCAGATAAGAAGTGCATACACGCAAGCACGACCAGATCAGCTCCTCAGCTCCTGTCAGCTGGAGCTGGTCGTGTGTAATGTAAACTTTTAAGTAACTAAGAGCTTGTAAAGAAAGCTGTAGCTCTCAGAGGCTTCACTTTTTGTAATCACATATATTTAGAAAAAGTGATTAAATACCCATTTTGGAGGATCCCACGTCAACATTACATCGTGGCAAAACCCCTTTAAGTTTCTTGTATTCATCAGGAATGTGGCACTAGTTTATTGGTTCTCCAGATATGGTCATGGCTTCCACCCAGATACATGGTGTGATATGGTTCAGGAAGCAGGCACCATCTTTGAGTATCTCTGCTGTTTCAGCAAAGCTTATACAGTATATGTGTAATAATGTTTTTCACCGAAAACTTCATTAGAAAAGCATTAGAAAAATATATAGAAAAATATGTTTCTCTTCACAGAACCGAGTAAAATAATTTTGCCTTCACTTCATATAAAGTTGGGGTTGATGAAGATCTTTGTTACAGCTCTTCATAAGGAAGATGAGGTTTTCAGTCATTTGAGAGAAATGTTTCCCAGTTTCAGTGACGCTAAAGGAGGGCAGATTTGTTGGACCTCAAATAAGGAAATTGTTGAAAGATCCGAATTTCGATGCCAAGTTCAAGAATCTTGAGTTAGCAGTCTGGTCAAAGAGACTGATTGCATGTCCAGAGACACGCAAGTGTTTAATCAGGCCGCACAGTCTCTGGGATCCAGGACATTATCCCTCGCACCCCCGGCATTGTCTTTGAATGCTTGGGATAGAGGACTCGTTCGTTCTGAGGCAGGATGTGCCGGGCTCCACATGGTAGCAGGCTCCAGCGGTAGTTTGCCACCTGGCTGACAAAGAGACAACAATACAACTGTAAATTGCTGTATATAAATAGTTTAATGATTTGCACAATTTACATAACTAAGACCCACTATTCCATATAGAGGCAGTATGACTCATCATGTATGAAACGAAGGCCATGTGCACACCGCTTAATTGCGGGGCGTAATTACGCCCTGCAATTACGGTGTGTGGACGGGAGCGGGGCGGTAGCGGGGGGCTGGCACCTCGCCGGCCCATAGACTTTCATTACCAGCGGCGCGTATACGCCGCTGGTAATTCACATGTTGCTTATCTCCCCCGCGGCGGATTCGCCGAGCGGGAAGAGGAGACGTAATCCATAGTTCTCTATGAGAACTGTGGATTACCGTAACGACTGGGACGTATTTTAGTCCGTAATTCACACAGTACGCCACGAATTACGGGGCTGAAATACGTGCCCAAATAAGCCGTGTGAACATGGCCTTAGAGTTTCTTGCACTATTCCTGAAACTTGCTTGGATCAGCCAAATACACATACTCAATGTCATAAGGACTGGCTGCTTCTCAGGCAGCTGCTCGGGAATTCTAATATGTCATATTCAGAGGTTTCACCAGCAGTGTTTGGTCACCAAGGAGACCTTGTCATTTGGATATGTTTCTGGCCTTGTATGACAGAACAGTCTGCTGCAGTGGATGCTTTAGTGATCATGAATATCTGCAGCCCGGCACTAATGGCTAGATAGAATACATTGGGTCATCTTTCCCACTTCCCAAGATTCAGAAATCCATAATGCTGGGGAGAGGTGATCATGCACGTGATCTTATCTAAAGGTCTACTGAATGTTGTAGCTTTAAAAATAGAAGTCGAAGCTTGCTTCCTATTCTGAGGGGTTCTGACTGTTCTCTCATTGAGCAGTATTAACAGTCCCTCCTCTCAGCAATCCACTATTGCTGCTATCAAGTTAAATATCACATTTTCTGAAAGACCTTAATTAGGTCGAAATACTGACATAGAAATTAATTTGATACAACATACTCAGCCAGTCTGTTCTGTGTAAGCGGGGTGTGTTCTGTGAAATGTGCTTTTTGGAGCAGGATTTCTGGAGATTAAATTTGAAAAGCTATTAAATATGTTTCACACTATAACAGAAGTAACAAATGTGAGACAGGCGGCTGCGCGCTTGAGTACCTCTACTTTATTACAAATCCAATACCCATTTCCAGTACTTGGAGCAGACGCTCAAGGCTCATACTAACAACATTGGGAAGGAAAACAATGGAGATGCCAGATTTCCATTCATTCATACAATTGTGGTGACATTTCAAGTGGTACCAAGCCGAAGTGCAAAACTCCTTAGGCTATGTTCACACGGCTTATTGCCGGCGTAATTGTGGGGACGGATTTCGCCCGCAATTACGCTGGCTGCCGTGTTGCGGGGTCGGGGCGGGGGGCCGGCTGCTTGCCGGCCCCATAGACAACCATTATCCACGGCACGTATCCCGCCGGGATAATGAGCATGTCACTTTTTCCCCGCTCGCCATGTTTCGCAAGCGGGGAGAAGAGACAGAAACCATAGTTCTCTGTGAGAACTGTGCATTACCGTAATGACTGGGATGGATTTGCGCCGTATTTTGCGCAGTACAGCGCAGAATATGGGACCAAATCTGTCCCAAAATAAGTCGTGTGAACATGGCCTTAGAGTACTAGGTTGTCACAGCCGAGATAGTAATATAATATAGGTGCACAGAGTGGTAGCTCTGCTTCCTTTAACCAGGCCAAATATTCAGTTCTCTGCTGTAGCCTTGTGTTTAAAACCCCCAGCCAATACTGAGTGGGTTACTGACGCCCCCTGCCTGGAAACCAAAAACTGGTATAGATGCCCCATCAGCTCCTACTAGCTGTGTCACTGGATGTATTCTTCTTCCAGTGGTTAAAGCTAATAAAACTCTTTCAATTAGCTTTCCACAAGGAAAGAGGCACAACCTGTGTGGCCCCAACCACTGCAACACAGACGATGTGCTTCGATAACTCCCATAAACTTCAGTGGAGATAGCTGGCTGCCTATGAGGCCACCTTAACTAATTTTTTCTAAGGTGCTTAGTGAGGTAGTTGGGCCTTCTTTTCTCCTTAAACAGTTGGAGGTTATGAGTGTAACTCCATCTGGGAGACAATTATGGCCTTAGCTGTCAAAACAGGCAATCCTAAAGTGTAAACACCCGACTTACATCCGACTTGCATTCTAAAGAATAAGTAAGTGTCACGTCAGAGGAGGTGCAGTGGGCCCTGACTGCCACCCAGCCCACTGTCCCTGCCTACTTGGCGTGCTGCCCTAGGCGGAAGACCCCAACTGGACTGCAGGGCCGTCAGGGAAACTTAAAGTCCAACAGTCTGGGTCAGTCACAGTACGGGAACGTATATGCCAAGAAACGTAAGCCAAAAGAATAGTCAAAAAGCAAGCCGGGGTCTAAACACGGTCAGGAGCGCAGTACAAAGTCAGAGGCAAAGACGAGGTCAGGAAGGGAGCCGAGGTCAGAAATCAGGAGAGCAAATACCAACAGAAAAAACAGGATGTAGCAAGGGGGAACCTTTCTCAGGCAAGGACTAAGAGAAATGAGGGAGTTTAAATGAGGAACCCAGATCCCGCCCCAGCAGACGATTGGTGCGGCCTCCGGGCCCTCCTTTTGGCCAGTGCGACACACCCTCTGACTTGATTAGGAGCTGAGCTGTCACTCCTAGGCTCATCAGCCCGGCTTCTCCCTGGGTGTGTCTACTGGCTAGAGGGATTAACCACTACCGTGCCTTGCTGCTTCACGGCGTAAACGTGCGCCGTGACAAAACTATTGTTGGACGTGACTCAGAAGGTGACCTCAGACCTGCCCCATTTACTTTAGACCTAGGCATCCTGGCTCTTTCACACTCTTTTTGCAGCAGGTTGCACATGTCCCACCAGACTCTCTTCCTCCAGATGTGACTGAAAGATGGCAAACCCAGGTCAAAGCTTCGCACATATATTTAGATTTACAACATTGCCATTTGTAGTATCTCACGTGATAGTTATACCATGAAGAGTAAGGGAATGTTCACACGGTGTTTTTTGAAGAGTAAATTTACTTTTCAAATCTGCTTCAAATACTCATCTGAAAAATACCCGATTTCTGCCAAGTATTTGCATTTTTAAGACATGGATTTGAATATTTACACATCGTTTTAAGGCACGTTTCTTTGCTGCAGTTTTATTTAGTATCATTTAAAACACTCTAGAAACAAATTAGAAAATCATAAATGGTTAATTTTAACGTTGCTGCCAGAAACTATACGCCTCTATAGTCTTTTGTTCTCCATTTTAGAATTTTATTCAAAGCCGTGTGGAGATTGAGGAGTTGTGTGCTTTCACTTGTTTCAAAAATAAAAAAAAGTTGAAAAAATGAGTGTGCAGCAAGATGTGCAAAATCGTGACATCATACTGACTGATGGAGAGCTGAGAAAATATGCTAGAATGAAGTGGTGTGTCGTCATTTAAGGAGGGTAAGTACCTGTCTCTCAGTATTTGTAGTATATTTAGATATTTAATATAGATGTTTAATTTTTACGTGTTTAGGGTCTGACTATGAGTGTGTAGTACGAGTTTTGTGGTGTGATAGTGAAGTGGGTGTGGGTTTTGTGGTATGGTAGTGAGGTGGGTTTGTGTTTTGTATGATAGCGAGGTGGGAACAGGTTTTGTGGTATGATAGCGAGGTGGGAACAGGTTTTGTGGTATGATAGCGAGGTGGGAACAGGTTTTGTGGTATGATAGCGAGGTGCGAACAGGTTTTGTGGTATGATAGCGAGGTGGGGACAGGTTTTGTGGTATGATAGCGAAGTTGGCACAGGTTTTGTGGTATGATAGCGAGGTTGGTGTGCATTTTGTGGTATGATAGCGAGGTGGGAACAGGTTTTGTGGTATGATAGCGAGGTGGGGACAGGTTTTGTGGTATGATAGCGATGTTGGCGCAGGTTTTGGGGTATGATAACGAGGTGGGAACAGGTTTTGTGGTATGATAACGAGGTGGGAACAGGTTTTGTGGTATGATAGCAAAGTTGGTGTGGGTTTTGTGGTATGTAGTGAGGTGGGTACATGTTTTGTGGTATGATAGTGAGGTGGGTGCGTGTTTTGTGGTATGATAGTGAGATGGGTGCATGTTGTGTGGTATGATAGCGAAGTGGCCATGTTTTTTGTGGTATGATAGCGATTTTTGTATTCTTGACTTTCATTGATTTTAGTAGCCACATGATGACGTAATAGTACATAAAATATTGTTAATTAAATTGTACACTATATTTTCTCACATTCTTTTTTAGGAAAAAAGAAGACAATTATCCTGTCACTCTTGGGTTCACCCCATAAATGTGTTCCACAACCATCACGGGCATATTGGCCAACTCTGTGCGGAACTGAAAAGGTTTGCAGAATACTTAAAACAAATTTAGCATAAAATGAATAATTAGTATCTTAAAATGTAATCACTTTTTTTCTTTTTCAGAGCTACCCAGAGAAGTTTTGGGACTTTGCAAGGATGACCCTGGAGGCCTTTGACTGGCTGGTGGACATCATGTCACCTGATTTGCCGCGTCAGGACACCAATATGAGAACATCTATCACTCCAACAGAATGACTGCTGACCATGTCGAGGTAAGTTTTAACATATTTTTTTCCTAACTTGTTTGACTAGAATCAAGTATCGGATTTGAGCCAGACAATGAAATTGCGCCTAATTTTTTTTTCTCTTTTTGCTTATAGATTTCTTGCAGTTTTGCATCACTGTACATCCAACTCCAAGTTGGTAAATCTACCATCTCTAGAATTGTGAGGGCCACATGACCTGGCAGAAGATTTGGTTGTAGGTAGCAGCAGGTTTTCAGTCTGTGGCCAAATTACCCAACTGCATAGGTACCGTCGACAGTAGGCACATACGTGTGCGGCAGTTACTGTGATCAGGATTGATGTTCTATAACTACAAAGTATTTATCTGCAGTCCAGATAGGGTTGGCTGATGCACACTACATGTTTATTGCTATTGAAGTCGGCACCTATGAAAGTACTGGTCACTTCCGGACGCTGTTAAACTCCGAGTTTAGCTGGCAAGTGCTGCAAGACTATGTGACTCTACACAACCTCTTTCTGGTGTGGGATGAGGCTTTCCCATTAATGACCAACCTGCTGTGCCTATACCCACAAAGAGGGACTGGATGCTTAGAGGAAAGTTTTTAATACAAGTCTAAGAAGGGCACTACACTTTGTGGAGTTCACTGTCTGGAACATGAGTAGCAAGTAGAGGGTGGATGGAGTCATCAAAATTGTCTGTCTTCTCCACAACTATGTTTGGGATTACGATAGTTCCGACCATGTTCTGGTGAAATGCCATATGCCTTGGCCGTCAATTCAACCAAGCTGCAGTGGTGAGGGAAAGATGATGGAGGCAGACTTCACCACCATCGCCTAAAGTCAAGAAGGTGGAAGCAAGTTCACCCCAACAAACGCTGTAGCCCACCTCTTCCCCAGTATGTTTTCATCCAGTAGGGTTTCATTTCACTTTGTTTATAGGGTGACCCCTATTAAAAACAATTATTGGAAAAATGTTGTTATGATTTGTTTATAATTTTATTTTTTACTTTGTATTTTTGTAATTTTTAATTTTTTAAAATTGTATTTAGCTGGACATTGTTGTTCCATCGCTGCGGCCGTCCTGGTGATCCCTACAGTGCATTTGATTCTTCATGTTTCAAGTGACAAGGGCAGCCAATCCAAGGCCACAGTGTTCACGTTGAGTTTTTTTAGGCCTTTGTTTGGCTGCCCTTGTGACATGAATGATACTACTGGAGAAATCACCGGGATGGCCACAACAATGGAACAACAGCGTCCAGCTCGTAAGTATTCTCACAAAAAATGCGCCCTCACTCAAGTCCATAGGTGGAAGAACAAAAAAGTTATTGGTCGCAGAAAATGGTGTGAGGTGTTTTTCCCAGCAAATTTCTGCTCTCCATTGTTTCCTATGGGGATTTTACTCAAATAAAATGCTTCAAGGCACTTAATTTTACTCAATTAAAATACTCTCCAAATACTTGCAGCAAATCCACAAGTAAAATCCACATTGTGTGAATGATGGCATGGATTTTACATTGTAAATATTGTAAATGTATTGGACATGATATACGCCAAAAAAGCATAAAAAAGCCATGTGAGCGTTCCCTAACTATATCTCTTAATCTATGTTTGCTGTATATAAATGATTGAGTTATAATGAATTAAAGACGAGGTGTGCTGAGAATTTATTGAAGCTTATACAGGAATGAAATTAACCCCACAGACTCACATATCCAGTGTGTGGGACCAATATTATTTAGGAGCACAGACTTCAAAACAAATGTTACAGGAGGGTTAACCCTTCTCAGTACTGTGCAAATCTAAAATAGCCGAGTGTGTGCCAATTTGCCTGCTCCAATTTATATACCAATTCAACTTTAGAACAAACCTCTAGAACCTTTCTTATTCGTAACCCGGGGACTGACTATATGTCTGATTTGCCATGTTTTGTCAATACAGGTTCTAGGTACAGCTTTAAAGAAGGCCAGTCAGTCAGGGTACAACACAATTTTATTTAACATAGGAATCAATCAATTATGATCAAATATAACATATAAGTAAGGGAATAAACTGGTTACAGAAAATAGTGTGACATTGGGTATAGTTTTGCTAAATATGTAATTACAAAGGTTAAATACTTACAAACTTCACCAAGGAGCTTATAACATCACCTGTTTTTTATAACTTCAGCCATTGAGAAGCTAAATGGTGAAAACAGGGAACTCCAGGAGGGACTTTCACACCAGCGAGAGCGTCCTCAGCACTGGGTACCAGCTTCTAATTTCACCAAAGCCTCTCTGGTTCTTATGTCTTAAACAAAAAAAACAGGCAGACACAACCTACATATTGTGTCCACTTAGAATGCAAAGTTCTTTTGTATGACCTCATCTTGTACCATCGAGGGGCCAGTTCCCTGAGACTAAGATAAGAAAATACAGAATCACTCCGAAACCAGATGATGCGGCCCCCTTAGGTCATAAATTAAGTGAAGTCTGTAGGCTTGAGAGCTAAACAGAGGTATGCAAGCCTGTGTGATTATAACTTGTGATAAAACAATGGAAATTATAATTAGTTTAATATACAAGAAATAGAAATTATGACATCAAATAGTCACATATTTCACTAGCACTACAATGTCATAAATATCTCTAAAGCAAATACCCTTTTAAGTCTGATAATGTGCACTCAGACCAGAAAAGTTTGTGCATCCCTGCTCAAGAGGAACTAGATGTTAAGAGAAGTTAAACATACACTTAACATATGGAAATCAAACTTGACTAGATGCATGGATATTTGCCTTTTTGTAGGTAACTATCCACGTAAACTTAAAACCTAGGGGCACATTTCTTAAGGTAAATTGTCAAAAATATTGGTGTGCATGCTTTACATCACATTTATTATGTTTTTAGACCAGGACTAGACACTTTTTTGACTTATCTGACAAAAGGGGTGTGACCTCAGTAAGGATATTGGTTTTGTGAAAATGGGCATGGCTCAGTGTGCGCCAATATTTTTTCACAATTAGTGGCATAAAGTAAGGTGTAAACCTAGACTAGACGGTCTAAACCTGCGGCAGATTTATTAAGACTCTGATAAATGTGGTGCAATGTAATGACTGTCTAGTCTAAGTCCACATCAAGTATTAGACAGTATTGATAAATATGCCCTATTAGCTCAAAAATATTTAATAACAAATCCAAGCTGACCAGAAATCGGATTCTTTAAAGAAGACCTGACATGTCTATTTCAGTAAAGTGGCAACTTAATGGCTCGTTGGTTAGCATTGTGGTTATCATTGTAGCACTGGGGCCCTGGGTTTAAATATGACCAAGGACAACATCAGTATGGAGCTTGTATGTTCTCCCCATGTTTGTGTAAGTTTCTTCGCACTCTACAAAAATATAAAAGGTTACTGTTATTGACTTCCTATGAAAACTGACTTTTTTGTAAGTCTGAAATAGAAAAGTTAGGTTTTGAGTTTCACTAGGGACAGGGGCTGATGGATCTGTACAGCACGGACTTGGTGCTATATATATGTGACAGAAATACATAAATAAATATTTCCTTAGAACTCAGCATTATGTTGTTCCTCTGTTATCTGTACTAGAGCATTATGATTAAATTGACAACTGGGTGTTGCCAATCCTCTCGACAAAAGAGTGTGTCTGTACATAGTCTGATGCTGTCAGCACTGTTTAGCACTGTCAGAGTGTGTAGAGACACGTCCCAACTTGTCACACCCAGTTTTCAAATTTATTTATACATTTCTAGGGGGAATAACAGAGGAACAGCAGAACGCAGAGTTGGGAGACTTTTCTCTAGACTAGTCATGCTCCTGAATTGCTATTTCATGGGGGAATGCAAGCATTTGCCAAAACAGTCAAGTCATAAATTTGGACAGGTCCTCTTTAATGAGGTGCAGGACTGATTACGGTTATAGCATGTGTATTGGATCTTATGCACCTGTGTGTCCATCCTGTAAGGCGGACTGGTTATTATCCTCTGGGAGTAAACCATAAGGAATCCTACTGAGTTATAGGAGACAGAGACCTTGAAAACCATTAGCAACTGATATTTAAAAATATATAAGAAAACTGTATAACTTTTATCTAATAGACAATATTTATTTATTTAAAACATAATACTCCTTCAAGCGTTCACTGTCCTAGACCATCAGGGAAGCTACATTCCTAGATTACAGTCAGTCAGCTAATTCTTGGGCCCCAAGAATCAACTCCACTGGTGGGCCCCAAGAATTAACTCCACTGGTGGGACCCATGAATCAGCTCCACTGGTGGAACCCATGAATCAACTCCACTGGTGGGCCCCAAGAATCCAACTCCACTGGTGGGACCCATGAATCAACTCCATTGGTGAGCCCCAAGAATCAACTCCACTGGTGGGCCTCATGAATCAACTCCACTGGTGGGACCCATGAATCAACTCCACTGGTGGGCCCCAAGAATCCAACTCCACTGGTGGGCCTCATGAATCAACTCCACTGGTGGGCCTCATGAATCCAACTCCACTGGTGGGCCCCAAGAATCAACTCCACTGGTGGGACCCATGAATCAACTCCACTGGTGGGCCCCAAGAATCCAACTCCACTGGTGGGACCCATGAATCAACTCCATTGGTGAGCCCCAAGAATCAACTCCACTGGTGGGCCTAATGAATCAACTCCACTGGTGGGATCCATGAGTCAACTCCACTGGTGGGACCCATGAATCAACTCCACTGGTGGGCCCCAAGAATCCAACTCCACTGGTGGGCCTCATGAATCAACTCCACTGGTGGGCCCTAAGAATCAACTCCAGTGGTGGACCCCAGGCACCCCAGTCCGACACTGGATATATGCATAGTTACATAGTGCAGTTGAGAAAAGACATATATCCATCAAGTTCAACAAAAGGTTTGCGATTCAATGGTTATGAAAGGAAGGGGTGTAGGTTATTTTAACCAGTTGCCGACTGCCCATTAACTTTAAATGTCTGGGCAGTGAGCATTTAACTCTGCAAGGATGTTTGAGAACATCCTTGGAGAGCTTGGGGCTGTACAGTGATCATGCAGCTATGTGGGTGGAGAGTCAGCTGTCAGTGGCAGCCTGGCTCTCCAGTGAGCAATGATTTATGTGCACTCACACCATGGTTAGTGAGTGCTGCTCCCATTCCCAGTGGTCACATGATCGCCACGGCAGGGTAACTACAGATGCTGCTGGGTCCTCTTCAGTGACTACTGTATTTCACTGGTAGTTGGGGCTAATAAATCAGGCACAGTTATAAGTAAAAAAAAAAAAAAAAAAAAAGTTGTGCAAGACCAACGAAAAAACCGTGATTAACAAATATAAAAAATTCCATAACAGAAAAGGGATCCACGTGCAAAACCTACATAATGCTACTTTTGCTACTAAAAAACAGTGAAAACAGACTTTTTATGTTTTACCATTTTTCCCTGATATTATGTAAAAAAAAATATTAACGTTAAAATTACATAACAGAATAAAGCTTCACGTATTACAAAAAGAGTGAAAAAATTTGTAGAATAATCGAGCAAAGCGTTATAACGTTCAGAGCAACATGTTAAAATGTCCCTGTCAGGAAAGGGGAAATGGCCTGGCCAGTGACTGGTTAAAACTTTCTCCTTATCCACAATTCTGAAACTCAAAGCCATGAACCAATCTGCCATAAGAGGAAATATTTCAATATCCTAAGTGACATTGAAAACTGGGATTCTATAAATCTGTTTAAATGTTAATATTAATACTTGCAATATTGTTTCATGTTAAATATCCTGCACACAATGCGATAGTGCCACCTGTTTTCTAGAACATACTCTATGTACTCTAAGTAGCCACCTATCTGCAATATATGCACTGGACCTAACCAGGCAGATTAGCGGCTTTGTGGCTCTTGGAAAGATGAGTGACGGTCTTTGGGGATTTGTAATGGTGGTCATATTAGTTCACCAAACCTTTTCATAGATCGCTGTAACAACTTGTTTTAACAACCTGGCAAAGAAGGATGACTATCAAGTTCATTTGTTTAGTTTAAGGGAAATTATGACAATAAGAACTTACGTTTAACCATAAATAAACTGAGAATCTAAATTGTATAACTCTATGTCTACACTGCAGTGGACAAAAAAACTACCAGAAAAGCTAATACTAAAAACATTCATAAAACTGAGTTTTTTATCCACTGCCAGTAAAAAAGCAGCTGAAAAAAACATCCTTTTTTTGACTCTTTTTTGTGTTTTTTGGAGCTTTTTTTTGCACACATGCACAGTATTGTAAAAAAAAAAAAAAACGGTGAAAAAATTTACATTTTTGTGCAATGTAGACATAGGGGCCATTTACATGGCACAGGACAAATACCGGTTGGTTTATCCGACCGGTATTTGTCTGGTTTGTGTGCCGTGCACATGGCCACGGGGAGGACCGCTTTTCTCTGCGATGAGAAGAGAAAAGCCCTCCCTCTTCACATTCATTTGCACATATTCTGTCCAAAAACCGGACGGAAGAATGTGCATGTTGAATGTCTTTCAGGCGACCCACGGGCAGAAAAAACACAGGGCGGAAAACCCGTGCAGGGGGGACTGCTGCATGGGTTTTCCATAGGAGCCCGTTGTGCTCGTTTGCGGACGGTTTTTTAGACGGTCTGTAAAACCACAAACTGCCTGAAAAACCGGCCGCAAACCCGTGCCGTGGGGACATGCCCATAGCCTTATGAGAGAATAGAATCAGGAGTGAGGCGGATCTCTTTTGCTTAGGATTATGCTTCTCAGCAGTGCTCTATCATTATGTCAGATTGCTGGAATACATTCTATCATTTTCACACGCTGATACATCAGACTGTCATTCTTACCTTGTACTCATTCATTCATTGTCTATAAGAGTTACACTGATCTGCTATGAATAGCTATTGATCATATCTATAGCTTGAGATAAAACTATGATTGATCACAATTACTGGGGACCCAAGATATAAATACATCACTGTCAAAGATATTCTTCAAACATAAGTGTTTTCTCTTGGCTGTTGGCATCCTATCTTTAGTCTCACAGAAAACATTGTTGCTCACTACTCAGAAGGGGTTGAGCACATCATTACGGCGCATGCCAGGAGCCTTTCTGATATGCATGCTGAATGTGTCTGTAGGGTTAAACAGCCTGATGAAGGCCTAAAGTGAGTTCTTTTTTGTCCTCCTTCTGTATTGCATAGAACATGAGGTATGGAATAGCATTGTAGACTCTGCTGTTCCATACATTTGTATGATGTAGAGAATGTTTATATCAAACAGTTGCCATGGTAGTCTATGGGTGACTATATGACATCTATTGGAGGATTCTATTATATGGCTTTGTTGGGAAGCTCCCTATATGTACACTTATTACCGGGGAAGGAGAGTGACTTAAAGGGGTTGTATCATTACATTAAATGATCTTCAGAATAAGGGGACAGTGAAAACAAGCAACTTTGCAATTGGGTGTCATTAGCAAAGCTGTCTTGCTTTCAGTCTCCCTTATCTTCGTTTTCTGTAAACACAGTTCCCCAGTGCCGGTCGGATTCCTCCTCCTTTCATTTCATTGGCTGACGGCTCTACTAATTTACATTCTGTCTGCCCCCTCCCTTCCGCCACACAGTAACACTGCAGCTGCTTCTACAATCAGAAAACAGCAGAATTGTGCCCGGTGCCTAAATGTTCATGCGTGTAAACATAGAAATGAGACACATCTGTGCTGTTCTGGAGTTCATAGAAGACTGGATTCAACTGTAACAAACCTCCAACTGGGAGAGGAGAAGAGATCAGTACTCTGAGTTCATAGAAGACTGTCTAGACTGAATGCAGGGTTGTGCTATGTAAACAAACAGCTCTTACAAAATAAGACTTCATAGGGACAGGAACGACACAGTGACATGTAGACTCAGAAAGACGGGGGGAGAGCACACTGACTCGGGAGCGAGCATGAACAGTGAAGGAGGGGGATGATGTCATCCCCCTTCAGTTAAGAAACACCCAGCTGGGAGGGGAAGCAACGCCCCTGGATTTCAGGAACTGAGAAAATCAAGCTGCAAGAGAACAGCCAAACTGATAAAGCGATACATCCCTTTTAACTGCAGGCACTCAAGATACAGAGGCTTCCCCTCCCAGGGCAACAAACAGCAGCCAGGAAGGCTGCAGGATAGTGGCATGCCACTGCTTAGGGGCTTCCCTTCTTACCTGCACCCAATCGTCCAGCAGCTTTCCTGGCTACACTTTGCTCCCTCCTGCACATTTGTAGAGAGAGGGCTATATGTAAAAAAGCCTTCTGTCCAATGTAAACATCGGGAATTCTCACAGTGTCTAACACAGATGTTTGATGTAAAATAACAATAGGAATGTGAATAGTAACCAATTACTAGGCATCTTTTATTTCTCCAGAGCAGATAAAGATAAAGATAAAGTTGTAACTAGTTTCCAAAGGCAGCAAGGACAGTTTTTTGCAGTCACGTGCTGTGTACAGTACATACAGTATACACTATTTACACGGTTATTAGGCAAGTGCGTATTTTGACCATATCATAATTTTTATGCATAATTTACAACTCCAAACTTAAATGCTTATTAGATTGAAGTATATCAGTTGACATGTATTTGTGTAATGATGGAGAGGTGGCCTAAGGAGCCCTATATCAAGGTGTGCAGAATAATTAGGAATCTTGTTATCCTCAGGCAAAATGGGCCAAAAAAGGGATTTTAACTCTGAAAAGTTAAAAATTGTTAGAAGTCTTTCATAGGAATTCAGCAGTAAAATTGCTAAAATATTGGAGCATGATTGGGAGAAGAATCACACGTGAAGCAACCAGGAAGCCATTATCCTCCAGTGCTGTCTTATTCCAGAGCTGCAACCTTCATGGAGTGCCCAGAAGTATAATGTATTCAGTGCTCAGAGACATGGCCAAGGTAAGGAAGCCTAAAACCCATCCACCACTGAACAAGACACAGAAGTTGAAACGTTGAAAAGTATCTGAAGAGAGATTTTTCAAAAGTTTTACTGACTAATGAGATGAGAGTGACTTTTGACGGACCAGAGAGATGGCCCATGGCTGGATCAGTAATGGACACAGACCTGCACTTCAACTCTGGCAAAGTGGAGGTGAAGTACTGCTTAGGGTTGGTAATATTAAAGATGAGCTAGTTGGACCTTTTCTGGTTGAAGATGGACACAAAATCAACTCCCATAACTCCAGTTTTTAGAAGACACTTTTCTTCAAGCATTGGTGCACAAAATAGTCTGCATCTTTCAAGAAAACCATCATTTATATGCAGGACAATGCTACATCGCATGCATTAAAGTACTCCACCGCACGACTAGGCAGTAAGGGCATGTCCCCACGGCACGGGTTTTCGGCCTGTTTTTCAGCCGGTTTGCGGTTTTTCAGACCGCCTGAAAAACCAGCTGAAAATGAGCACAATGGTGCTCTATGGAAAACCCGTTTAGCAGTCCCCACTGCACGGGTTGTCCGTCCGCCGGTTTTTCCGCCCACGGTCCGGCCGCAAAATATTGTGCTTGCACAATCTTCCGTCCGGTTTTCGTGGGGACGGCCGCAAAACAGAATAGATACCGGTCGGTATTTGTCCTGTGCCGTGAGAACGCGCCCTAAAGATGAAAGAATAATCATATGGGCCCCGTTCTCACCTGACCTGAACACTTTTGAGAACTTGTGGACCCTATTTAAACGGGAGATTTATGGTGAAAGAAAACAGTACAGCTCTCCGAACAGTGTATAGGAGGCTTTGGTTGCTGGTGCACAAAAAGTTGATTGTCTACAGATTAGAAATCTGACAGACTATATGGATAGATAATTTATGACTGTTATTGGAAAGAAGGGTGGCTATGTTGGGCACTTATTTATTTTTGTGTGTCAGAGTTGTTTATTTGTAAATTTTTACTTGTTTGTTTTCATTCTCACTTTAAAGGCTTGTTCACACGGAGTTTCCACTCCGTGTTACAAGCACTTTTTGGATCCGTCTCGGGGACCGACAGGACGGACCCAGAGACAGATCTAAACAATTAGCAGTGAGATTATCACTGCGGGCTATGAGGAAGAGGCAGCGGCGTTCACATGAGAGATCGCCGCTGCATGTTCCCATAACGCAGCTCGGGTCCGTCTTTGAAAGAATTGCATGTCATCGGCCCCATAGACATGCATTACTCGCGGCGCATATTCGCTGCAAATAATTGAAATGTCACTTATCTCCCCGCTTATACAATACGATCGTATTGTACGAGCGGGGAGAGTAAGGGCATGTCCCCACGGCACGGTTTTTCAGCCGGTTTGCGGTTTTTCAGACCGCTTGAAAAACCGGCCGCAAATGAGCACAATTGTGCTCTATGGAAAACCCGTGCAGCAGTCCCCACTGCACGGGTTTTCCGCAGGGCAGTTTTTCCGCCCGCGATCCGGCCACAAAACATTCTACTTGCACATTCTTGTGTCCAGTTTTCGGACGGAATATGTGCAAATGAATGTGAAGGGGGAGGGCTTTTCTCCGCTCATCACGGAGAAAAGCCGCCCCCCCCCCCCTCGCGCGGTCGTGGGAACGGCCGCAAAACAGGACAAATAACGGCCGGCAAAACGGCCGGTATTTGTCCTATGCTGTGGGAATGCACCCTAAGCGTAATCCAAAGTTCTCTATGAGAGCTATGGATTACTGTAATTATGGGGCGCATTTACCCGTGTATTAAGCGCAGTACGCTGCAAAATACGTGGCGAAATGCGCCCCAAAATAAGCCGTGTGAACATACCCTAAAAGAAGAAGATAAACAAGTGAGATGCGAGTTCAAAGTTCAGAGTTTCATAGCCTGAAGCAGCTTTCATTCATGCATCCTGTCTCTATCGGAACAGGCTGTGTGTGGTCCTATGGCAGTAATTAGCATATCAGCTTGATATTCAAAGGTCTGCTAATTACTCTGACATGAGAGCAGGATATGTTTATAAAAAGTGAAGAGAAGCTTCAGAGCTAATGTAAAAAAAAAAGATAATTAGTCTTCTGTGTTGGTTCAGATAACACTCAAACTCTCAAGCTGCTGTCAGTTCTATGTGCTGACCTGTGTGATGAAGTCATCTCTGCTATCAGATAAGACAAACAGCAGGAGAGAGCAGGGTAGATCAGGTCGGTAACCTGGAGAAACCTGAGTGCACTCAGAACTGATAAAAACACTTTTATCTACTAAACAAATAAAAATAAAGCAATATATTTGGAAAACATCTTCATTTACTTTTCCCTCCATGTTGAAAGCTAATCTTTGTAGTTAGACAACCCCTTGAATGGGTAGATCATGGAAGCTCATGAAAAATCTATTTAACAAATGCCTGTGACCAGAGCTGCCATCAGTAATGTCAGGGCCCCATACAGCTGAAATATCTACCCCCACCTCCCACTTATTATCAAATCCTAACTTGCTCTATATCAGTGGGCCCTTCTTTGGTCAGGGTTGCTGACAGGGGTACTGCCTAAACTGTGGAAATAGAAAGAATAGGCAGCTCATCTTAGTATATCCAGTCTAGTAGACTTGTGGTAATCCATCTTCTTCGTTGTACTGCCTATACTGCCCTGATGGCACCCCTGCCTATTACAAATGCCATACAGTATTTACTGGGATTACTGTGTAGTCCACTTTGCTATCCCATACCTTTTGTTCCTATATACTGACGTATAGCAGCATGATGGAGCAGCAGAAAGGACACCCTTTTGGCCTTCATCTAGCAATGAAGCTATGGACATGTGTAGTTTGTATGTTGGGAGCTTTTCCAATGTACCCCCTACACATAAACATTAGGGGAACAGCCCCAGAGAAATCAGATTGTCAGCACCATTTGGGCATGTCCCCACGGCACGGTTTTTCAGCCGGTTTTTCAGCCGGTGTGCGGTTTTGCAGACCGCCTGAAAAACCGGCCGAAAACTAGCACAATGGTGCTCTATGGAAAACCCGTGCAGCAGTCCCCACTGCACAGGTTTTCCCGTCGGACGGTTTTGCCGCCGGCAAAACATTGAGCAAGCACATTCTTCCGTCCGGTTTTCGGACGGAATCTGTGCTGTTCAATGGGAGGGGGGAGGGCTTTTCTCTGCTCATCGCGGAGAAAAGCCGTCCCCCCCGCGGCCGTGGGGACGGGCGCAAAACAGGACAAATACCGGCCAGCAAACCGGCCGGTATTTGTCCTATGCCGTGTGAACGCGCCCTTAGGGACAGGGGCTGATGTGAACAGTGACAATCTCTGGAAAGCACTAAGAAATACACTCACCGGCCACTTTATTAGGTACACCATGCTAGTAACGGGTTGGACCCCCTTTTGCCTTCAGAACTGCCTCAATTCTTCGTGGCATAGATTCAACAAGGTGCTGGAAGCATTCCTCAGAGATTTTGGTCCATATTGACATGATGGCATCACACAGTTGCCGCAGATTTGTCGGCTGCACATCCATGATGCGAATCTCCCGTTCCACCACATCCCAAAGATGCTCTATTGGATTGAGATCTGGTGACTGTGGAGGCCATTTGAGTACAGTGAACTCATTGTCATGTTCAAGAAACCAGTCTGAGATGATTCCAGCTTTATGACATGGCGCATTATCCTGCTGAAAGTAGCCATCAGATGTTGGGTACATTGTGGTCATAAAGGGATGGACATGGTCAGCAACAATACTCAGGTAGGCTGTGGCATTGCAACGATGCTCAATTGGTACCAAGGGGCCCAAAGAGTGCCAAGAAAATATTCCCACACCATGACACCACCACCACCAGCCTGAACCGTTGATACAAGGCAGGATGGATCCATGCTTTCATGTTGTTGACCGCCAAATTCTGACCCTACCATCCGAATGTCGCAGCCGAAATCGAGACTCATCAGACCAGGCAACGTTTTTCCAATCTTCTACTGTCCAATTTCGATGAGCTTGGGCAAATTGGAGCCTCAGTTTCCTGTTCTTAGCTGAAAGGAGTTGCACCCGGTGTGGTCTTCTGCTGCTGTAGCCCATCTGCCTCAAAGTTCGCCGTACTGTGCGTTCAGAGATGCTCTTCTGCCTACCTTGGTTGTAACGGGTGGCAATTTGAGTCACTGTTGCCTTTCTATCAGCTCGAACCAGTCTGCCGTTCTCCTTTGACCTCTGGCATCAACAAGGCATTTCCGCCCACAGGACTGCCGCTCACTGGATGTTTTTTCTTTTTCGGACCATTCTCTGTAAACCCTAGAGATGGTTGTGCGTGAAAATCCCAGGAGATCAGCAGTTTCTGAAATACTCAGACCAGCCCTTCTGGCACCAACAACCATGCCACGTTCAAAGGCACTCAAATCACCTTTCTTCCCCATACTGATGCTCGGTTTGAACTGCAGGAGATTGTCTTGACCATGTCTACATGCCTAAATGCACTGAGTTGCCACCATGTGATTGGCTGATTAGAAATTAAGTGTTAACGAGCAGTTGGACAGGTGTACCTAATAAAGTGGCCGGTGAGTGTATGTTGGTGCTATTTTAGAATTGGAGAATGAACAAGTCTATAAGTAAGCAGATTTTACAGCAGTAAATGGGCCATACACGCCATTAACCCTCTGAGACGACCTTGTGTATTCACAGCTGGCCACTTTTCTGTTCTCCCTTCTGCAGTCTGTGAATTATTTTGCAGGGAACACATTATTAGAGGCTGTGCTGTGGGTGACTGAGCCTGGCAATGTATGCACAGGCTGGATGTGGCCCACAAGTTGCTGGCAGGACACCATTGCCTTATGCAGATGGTACGGTGAGCAAGACTGGAAATCATCTGTCTCTAAGTGGTATTTGTGCTATTGTTGCAGCATGGCCTGACACCTGCTATAAGTGAGAAGGGCACTTTCCTTGCAGTGCAATGTAGTTTATTTGTGTATGCAATGTTTTACAAGCTGGCTGTGTTTCTCAGAAGCCCAGAGCATGAAATCGCACTGGAAACAAGCTGTATAAACAGTCGGATTTTCTCTCCCTCTTGTAGAGTACGGAGCTTTTACAGTGATTAATTTAGGGTTTATGCAGGAGCAGACAGTATGCACAGACAGACATTGGGCCCATCTGTTACTATTGCAGTAATAACATCACGCTGATAGGATGGGAGGCATGGATATTCACACCATTGCTGATCCTTCTTGTTACAACTATGGAATGTAGACTGCATGAGGGCCTGAAAAATCTGCAGGGTCTTCAGCTCTCAGCATGCATGCTCATTCATCATACTCTCTTACCCGGTTTCATCAAAAATAAGACAGTGTCTTATACTAATTTTTGCACCTAAATACGCGCTAAGACTTATTTTAGTGGATGTCTAATTGTTCCATGAAGAAGAATTCACATTTATTGTTGAACAAAACGTCAACATGTATTAATATACTGTAGTGATTTCATCACAAACATCATCAGAAGCAGCCAAAATCTGAATTGCATCAAAAAATGCACTATGTCTTATTTTCAGGGAAACAGATCTCATGTATTGATTGTCATTTGGCGCAGACTTTTCGATGGATGTGAGGGCGTTATGGCCCAAATACATTGCATCCACTGTTGACATTGTTTGATGTATAATGATGTTTTAAATATCAGACGTTACTGATTGAGCAGAAGAAAAAAACTGGTAGGTAAAGCGCTACATTAAAGGGGTTGTCTCACTACAAGGATCGCTGCTTTTAAGTTTAAAGATCTTGCAAAAACAAGTCACTTTGCAATATGTTGTCATTAACCATGTCCTAACGATTCCTAGATATCCCCTCTTGTATGAGCTGCATCAGCTCCTCAGGTTACTATAGCGACAGACCTGTTTGATCTCTCCTGATAGGCTGCCAGCACTGGTTGCTATAGCTACAGACCTGTTGTTCTCAGCAGGCCAGTAGGAGCCAGTAAACACGTCCCTGAATTCAAAAGTGAAACTGAGAAAACAGGACTGAGGTGAGATGAACTGATGTAGTGAGACAACCCCTTTAATATCCAGAGAATAATCAACTGTTGGTCCTTGCTTGTCATTCTTGCAAAGTCAAGTACCCAGAGACTACTTGAAATCTTGACTTCTGAGCATAATAATTGGACTTGCTTATAATGTTATCATTACTATATTCTTCTGACTGGCTGCTTCTGAAGCATCGTCTGCTTAAAGGGGTATTCCAGTTTCATCAATTAGCTGTAAACATGTAGGCAAAAGGTAAATAAAGACTATTACCAAATACATTGTTGTTTTGATGTTGCATATCTTCAGAGTTAGAAGCAGATCTGATCTCTTGCTTTTGCACAGATGTTTCTGTAGTTATGGGCCACCTCTCCCTGTTCTTACTGGTTAGGATGGTGTTGTCATTTCCTGTTCTGTTCCTTATCTTGAACACGGGAGTTTCTTTACATTACTTACTGAAAAACTGTAGCCACTTACTAACCTATACTTAGTGCGATGTTGCTGACTTAGGACTTTTTTCTAGCTTTGTCAGGACTAAAACATAACACTAAACACGAGTAATTAGTATGTGTAATATGGAGTGCTACAACACTTTTTTGTTTTTGTCTACATAAGACCGGAGATTGGGGTAAAGTTTGGTGGTACTTACTATTATACTACTTTTTTCTATCTATCTGTCTATCTAGAAAAACATTCAATGACTGCAGCACTCCCATAAATTCAAAAAGATAGAAAAAAGTTTATTCCATAATTAGGACAGACAAAATAGGGTGCAAAGTTTCGTTCCTCTAACGAGACCGTTTTCAAGTCCTGTGAGATGGCCCTGTTGTGGCTATCCTAACCATGGAAAAAGCATTTTTTTCTAATTTTTTTTAGATTGCTGCAGTCATTGGATGCTTTTTCTAGTTGATTTCAGTCCTAGAGACAGGGGCTGTATCCTTTTTGGAATAGTTGTTCTGCTCCTGGTGGATAGATCTATCTATCTGTCTGTCTCTATCCATTTATCTATCTACCCATCTATTATCTATCTATCCTTCTATCTATCTGTCTCTCTATCCATCTATCTATCCACCCATTATCTGCCTATCTATCTATCTATTATCTATCTTTCTATTATCTATCTATCCACCCATCTATTATCTATCTATCTATCTATCTATCTATCTATCTATCTATCTATCTCTCTATCTATCTCTCTATATTTCTCTCTATCTGTCTCTGTCTATCTATCTATCTATTTATCTATCTATCTATCTATCTATCTATCTATCTATCTCTGTCTATCTATAGAATGATCATTCTGTTTATCTATTTACACCAACATTTTTGCCCAGGGTTTTTCAGAAATTCAGTCTGGATTTAATAGAAATTTACATAGCAGCAGACAAAATAGGTTCAGTAATGCATGTATCAGCTCTTAAAGCGGTTCTCCAACGTATCTTTCTGTGTTCTTAATAGTATATTGTTGCCTTTTCAAAATAAAAAAGCAATTATTATCACCTTTATTCTCATCTTGGATCCAGCACTGTGCTGTCCTCACCTTCCGCGGGACTTCTGTTGTCTTGCGGTCTTCTTTATAGTGTAACATCACTGCTGTAGCCACTGATTGGCTGTAGTGATCACATGCCATTGGCTAGCATTACTATGTAGAGCACTTCCAAATGGTAATGTCAGCCAATGGTAAATGACATAGTGTTTATTTATTTATTTATTTATTTATTTTAAATAAAAGCTGTTTAGTCATTAAAAGGGTTGTCTCATCTCAAAGTTTCATAGGATGCATGAATGAAATAATGCTGCTTTGCTCTGTCACTTCCTGGTCAAGCTGTCTGTAATTAGCATATGAACTCCGTGTATTCAGACCTCTGCTAATTAGATAAATTTCATGCTGTCAGGACCAGCGAAGCTTCTGAGTTAAACTAAACAGTAGTAATTACTGTCTTTTGTCTGAAAGATCAGATAACACACAAGCTTTCATTGCCCGCAGTTCTGTGCTGCCCAGACCTGTGTGATGACATCACTCCCTGCTATCAGATAGAACAAACAGCAGGGTGGAAGAAGTACACAGGTCGGTCACTTGGAAACCAGAAAGCCCTCAGAGGATGATAAAATCACTCCTCAACAAAAAAAAATGAAAAAAGCAATATATTTGGAAAACGTCTTCATTTAGTGTTCCCTACATGTTGAAAGGTAATCTTTGTAGCAAGACAACCCCTATAACACCTGAATATAATGATCTTTTCTTTGCTATTTTTTTTTTTTTTTGCTTTTTATATTTTTTTCACACACTTTTTTTTCACTTTTTTAGTTATTCTACAAGATATGATGCTGGGTGGCATAAATAGGTATACTAAGATAGCTCCTGGCTACCATGACAACCCATCAGCACCCCGAAACACATCATGATCAGGGGGAAATGATGGGATGACAGAGAGCGCCCCTTTTCTTTAACTTCCTAAATGCTACAGTCACTATTGACCAAGGGATCTAAGATTTCAAGACTACTGACTGCTGAGTGTGTCGGCTCAGCTCATAAGCAATCACAGCACCATACATGTAAGGCAAATTCTGCCAAGTCCATGCTGGCAGGTCTATATATTGCCAAAGGGTTAAAGAGAACCTGTCACATAGGTTATGCCCCCCTTGCTGAGGACAGCACAAGCTAGTGTCAGACATGCTGTTTCCAGCGCTGTGTCTCTTATTCTGTAAGATGCTGTAGTTTTCGTGTATTTAATGCTCAAATCTGCAGTTTTCAGCCAGAAGAGTCATTCAAAGAGTCAGTTTTTTTCAAACTCCGCCCATCTGAGGCTAGCCCCGCCTACCTCAACTGATAAACCTATTACTTTGAATAGATAGAAACATATGAATAACTCAGTGGGCAGGGCTAGCCTTTGGTGGGCGGGGCTAACACTTACTAATGAATAAGATTTGAGGTGTAAATGCTCTAAAACTGCTGCATCTTACAGAATAAGGGATACAGCGCTGGAAACAGCAGGTCTGACACTAGCTTGTACTGTCCTCAGTCAGCAAGGGGGGCATAACCTATGTGACAGGTTCCCTTTAAATAAGGTGCAAAATTTCAAGCAAATTTTGCATTTGAAGTAGATCCATTGAAGAGGTATGACATTTACTAATAGCATGCTTAAAGTATATTACAATGTTTATGTCCACCAAATGAGCTGGGCGTCGGGGGACACACATGCTCAGTCACTCTTCCCCCTGGCAGTTCTCTCTCTCCTATGTTTACTGCAAAGCAGCCAAAAGAAGTAGTTTTCTGCCTGAACAGTAAGGTCCAGAGCTACCGCAGTAACATGGCAGTGTAACTGAAAACAACACTTTCTTCTCGGCTTGCTAGTATTGCAAAGCTGGATTAGAAAGTAAAAAAGGGCAATGTTGTCAGAGAATGTTTGTGTCAGACGTTTGCCCTTATCCACACTGACTAGCAGCAGCACCTAGGGCACAGGTGTCAAACACAAGGCCCGTGGGCCGAATCCGGCCTGTTGCCTTGTGTTATGCGGCCCGGCACTTGTTGCTGAGCTGTGCTCCGCAGCGGCTGCTTCACTCACTGAGGCAGGAGCAGGCAGCACGGGCAGCTCAGGGGGCGGGGCCGGCAGCTCCGTGCACAGTAAAAGACCACAGACTGCCTGGCTCCGCCTGCTCAGTGCTCCGGCCCCGCCCCCTGCAGGCCTGGTAGGACACTGAGTAGAGGAGCTTCCTTTCTGGTAAGAAGATACCTGCTCTTGCGGAGGACCGTTCACTGAGGCTGGTAAGTGGCCTCTCTACTGGGGTCTTACCAGCTAGTCCTCTAACCCCCACCCCAGGTCTTACTAGTTAGCCTGCCTCCCCCTCCCCGGGCCTCCACCATCTAGCCCCCTATCTCCCCTCTGGGCCTCCACCCTCGGGCCTACCTCCCCCTCCCTGGGCATCCACCATCTGGCCTGCCTCCCCCTCTGGGCCTCCACCATCTGGCCTGCCTCCCCCTCCCTGGGCCTCCACCATCTGGCCTGCCTCCCCCTCTGGGCCTCCACCATCTGGCCTGCCTCCCCCTCCCTGGGCCTCCACCCTCTGGCCTGCCTCCACCATCTGGCCTGCCTCCCTCTCTCTGGGCCTCCACCATCTAGCCGCCTGCCTCCCCCTCTCTGGGCCTCCACCATGTGGCCTGCCTCCCCCTCCCGGGGCCTCACCCTCTGGCCTGCCTCCCCCTCCCTGGGCCTCCACCATCTAGCCCCCTATCTCCCTCTCTGGGCCTCACCAGCTCGCCTGCCTCCCCCTCCCTGGGCATCCACCATCTGGCCTGCCTCCCTCTATGGACCTCACCCCTCTGGCCTGCCTCCACCATCTGGCCTGCCTCCCCCCCCCCTTTTGGGGCCTCACCATCTGGCCTGCCTGCCTCCCTCTCTGGGCCTCCACCATCTGGCCTGCCTGCTTCCCTCTGGGCCTCCACCCTCTGGCCTGCCTGCCTCCCTCTCTGGGCCTCCACCCTCTGGCCTGCCTGCCTCCCTCTCTGGGCCTCCACCCTCTGGCCTGCCTCCCTCTCTGGCCTCCACCCTCTGCCTGCCTCCCTCTCTGGGCCTCCACCATCTGGCCTGCCTCCCTCTCTGGGCATCCACCATCTGGCCTGCCTCCCTCTCTGGGCCTTCACCCTCTGGCCTGCCTCCCCCTCCCGGCCTCCACCATAGGGCCTGCCTGCCTCCCTCTCTGGGCCTCCACCCTCTGGCCTGCCTGCCTCCCTCTCTGGGCCTCCACCCTATGGCCTGCCTCCCTGTCTGGGTCTCCACCCTCTGGCCTGCCTCCCCCTCGGTGGGCCTCCACCCTCTGGCCTGCCTCCCCCTCTGGGCCTCCACCCTCTGGGCCTCCACCATCTGGCCTGCCTCTCCCTCTGGGCCTCCACCCTCCGGCCTGCCTCCCTCTCTGGGCCTCCACCCTCTGGCCTGCCTCCCTCTCTGGGCCTCCACCATCTGGCCTGCCTCCCTCTCTGGGCCTTCACCCTCTGGCCTGCCTCCCACTCTGGGCCTCCACCATCTGGCCTGCCTCCCTCTCTGGGCCGCCACCCGCTGGCCTGCCTCCCCCTCTGGGCCTCCACCCTCTGGCCTGCCTCCCCCTCCTTGGGCCTCCACCATCTGGCCTGCCTCCCCCTCTGGGCCTCCACCCTCTGGCCTGCCTCCCTCTCTGGGCCTCCACCATCTGGCCTGCCTCCCCCTGGGCCTCCACCCTCTGGCCTGCCTCCCCGTCCCTGGGCCTCCACCATCTGGCCTGCCTCCCCCTCTGGGCCTCCACCATCTGGCCTGCCTCCCCCTCTGGGCCTCACCGTCTTCCTGATTAGCATCAAAGGGCTGATTGTAACAGGAATACTGTACAAATGAAACTACTCCTTAATAGCTCCCTTAACTGTTAAGGAGAAGTTACATTTATACAGTTCTAACATTAGGTCGGCCCTTTAAGATACGCCGCGAGGGCGATGTGGCCCCCGGGGAAAACGAGTTTGACACCCCTGACCTAGGGGGACAAATGGAAGCAATATGGGATGATTTTCTTGAAATAGAAATACTTCAAATTACTTTAAACCAGCTATTAAGAGCATTTTAAGATTTTTGGTATAAAAATTATTTATGGGACAACCTTTATAAAATTATTTTGATTTTTTTAAATATTTTAATAGAAAAAACTAATGTGAAAAGGATGCAAATTTTTGAATTTACAATTTTTTTAGGTTCCTATTTAAGGAAAGTATATATTTGACACAACAGAGACCAATTCTATTTATGGATTGGAGGCCACCAGATATACAGTATATAGTAATAGGATTTGACACAAATCTCAAAAAATCACAGCAGAAAAAGTGAAACCTATCTTAAAGAGTACCTATCAGCTCCACACAAACACACAAAATATAGTAGTAGATGAAATTCTAAGAGTGCGTTCACACGGCAAGGGACAAATACCAGTCGGTTTATCTGACCGGTATTTGTCCTGACTTGCGGCCGTCGGCTTTTCTCCACGATGAGCGGAGAAAAGCCCTCCCCTTTCATATTGACTTGCACAGATTCCGTCCGAATACCGGACGGAAGAATGTCCAGGTACAATGTCTCACGGGCAGCCCGCGGGCAGAAAACCCGTGCAGTGGGGACTGCTGCACGGGTTTTCCATAGCGCCCCATTGTACTCATTTTCGGCCAGTTTTTCAGACAGTCTGCAAAACCGCAAACCATCTGAAAAACCGACTGAAAACCCGTGCCGTAGGGACATGCCCTAAGACTTTTTTCCAATAGATTTTATTAGCAATGCAGAGGGCTCATGTCAGTATTACAGAGGAACAGATTTTACTTTCACTTTCTTAGCAGAGCTAAGGGATTCTTTCTGTTGGGAGATACCAACTGTGCAGGGGGAGGTGAGGGCATAGCTGCTTGTACATGGTAATCTGAGTCTCTCACTACATACACTGCAAGCACAGCACACAGAGGACATAGTGTGACAGGATCTGCAGGCATCTAAATTACACTGCTGCTAACATTATATCCAGCGCAGACAAAGCAGCCCAGAGAAAATCTGTGTGCTCATGATGTACACTTGCTGGCTCCCCGCCTGCACAATGGACTCTTCCAGCTCAGAAGCAACACAACTGTCAACATAATCATCCATCAAGCTGTCATGTGCTGACTTGGCCCGACTCCAGAGCTGTCTTAAAGGGCCAGCACTTTTTTTTAAAACTGAATTGCTTTGATTTTCCTAATGAAGCATATTTAAGGAAATGTTTGTATAATTGTCTCCTGTTACTTCATGAAGTTTCTCTGGAGGTTATAGGTACTCTTTAAAATTTAACTTTTATCAATATCCTTAAAAAATGAGGAAAATACTCCCCCTAGTAAGCCCTGAGTATTGAGACCCTACCTACAGTAGGGCTATCACCCCAAAAAGAACGGCCCCACCCACAAATCTCCTACCTGACCCTAGAAATTCCTAGGACAAAAGTATACTCCCAACAAAAAAAAAAGACAAGCTAAACAAGAAACATTTCTAGAAGAATATTTACTGCCAAACAAAAGCCACGAGTAAAGTTATAGATACAGAATTGATACGTCTCCAATAATATTATCAAAGTACTCCATCAAAAAATCCTACGCGTTTCACCCAAACAATACAGAGGGTTCATCAGGGAGAGAGTACAGAATCAAAAAGTATTCTAATTTGTGATAGGAATACAAATAGATACCGATTTACCAGATGTAAACAGATTATACAAGTACACAAAAGGATGGCACACATAATAACCGTCAAACCAGTAACAATATTAAAGGGGTTGTCTCACTACAAGGATTGCTTTTTATGTTAAGGATCTTGCAAAAACAAATCACTTTGCAATATATGTCCATTAACAGTATCCTACCTATTCCTATACTATAGCTACAGACCTGTTTGATCTATCCTGATAGGCTGCCAGCACTGGTTGTTATGCTACAGACCTGGCTTCTACTGCAGCCTAGTGGAAGCCAGTAAACACGTCCCTGAATTCAAAATGAAACCAAGAAAACAGGACTGATGTAAGATGAATCAATGTAGCAAGACAACCCCTTTAAGGGAACCGGAGAAAAATAGCAAATATAGCTAGTTGGCAATGATAAACTCACGGTACCACCGATATACAGCAAGGCCATGGACAAGACAGAAATTCATAGCCCGCATGAAGGCACGATTGCCCCACACAGATATCTGGTCCGAGGAAGATAGTCATTGTTAACTAGCTGTAGGTAGAGTCTGAATACCCAGGGTTTACAATGGGGAGTATTTTCCTAGTTTTTTAAGGATATTAATAAAAGTTACATTTTAAGATAGGATTCACTTTTTCTGCTGTGATTTTTTAAAGTATACATTTGATTCAGAATAATACATTTTTTTGAATGTTAAAGATAGATACAGTATATACTTTTTTCTCATTTAGCTACCATAGTGCATATGATTGGATGCTGGATAGTGTAATGGTTAATTAACAACTACTCAGTTACTCAAAAAGGAAATGGTAAGTTGCAATCCTGTCAATGTTGCAGCATATAATTGCATACAGATATAAACACCAGATAAATTTTATGGGCCAAATGTGATAAGAGCATAGCCAGATTGATTTTTGTTGTCATAGCCCCACCTAGTGGACATTTTGGTTATTATGTATAATATGAGTGTGTAGAGAATTTTGTTCAACGACCATAAACCATTTTCTGTTTATAACATAGGTGGATTGGCCAAATAGACTTTAAAAGTCTGTTGCGGTTACACTATTTTGTGTTTAAACGAAAAACCAAGACAATTTATTATGTATCTAATTTACATAAGAGCCTTAAATTCTGCTGTGCACTGGCTCACAATCTAAAATCCGAATTAACTTATAAGGGTATGTTCACACGGCTGATTTGGATGCTTATTTTTCACCGTCCATATCAGCTTTAAATATTTGTCTTAAAATTGCCTTATATTTTGCAGTTTTCAGATGAGTTTTTGATGAAGTTTATGAGACACGCGTTTTTAGGCGCAGTTTTCAACATGGTTTTTATTCTTAAATTTAAATTTTGAACAGGGCCGGTGTTTGTTCATGGATCCGTGTCCAAAAACGCAACAAAAACTCATCAAAAACACGCCACACTTGTGGATGAGGTTTTGGAGCTCTTCACTGATTCCTAGTGGAAAACACCTCAAGAATTGACATGTCACTTATTTTTCAGCAATGCAATAGGCGAGTAAAACCTACGTAAAAAAACGCATTGTATTTATTTAGTCATTTTTTACGCCAAAACAGCGCTGGAAACAGGGTCCAAATCAGCCATGTGAACATATCTTTTGTATGTTTTGCTCTGTTTTGTTTTGTTTTTTGTTTCCTTTTTGGAATCTGAGACAAAACAAAGTACCCAGAGAAACACAGGAAGAACATACAAACTCTATGAAGATTTTGTCTTTGGATTGCCATCACACCGCCATGGCTGGGACTCCTCTGCCTGGCAACTCCTATGCCACAAAGCCTAGGAAGAGTGACTTGGAGAGTCACTTCAATGCGGCACTGCCCAGTTTACTGTTGTGGACTGCAACAGTAGTTTTCAGCTATATGCGTGTCCCAAGAATGCGCTTATAGTTAAGCAGGCTCTTCAGTGCTCCGATCTGGGCCTGGTTTGGGGCAGCAGCCGTTTTACCCGGGACTTAAGCAACCCAGCGACGCCTCTGTCTGGGACACAATACCTGGATAAAATGGCGCAGTGATGCCCCTGGTTATAGCATTTCATGTGAACATGGCTATTATGTTTTCTACTAGCAGTTACATACAGGAAGTTTAGTGGAGGGATAAAAGAAAATATAACACCCAAGTTGCTAAAAGTGTCTAAAACTGTCTAGATTAAAGGAGTTGTCTGGCAGAAATAAATTAATATATCGGGCTAGGCTGGTTAAAAAAACAAAAAAAAAGCTTTACTTACCTGTCCCCAGAGCTCCCCGGCATATGCTCCTCTTCACTTCTGGATTCTTATTCTGACACACAGGAGAAGAATGCACTCCATTGTAAGTGACCATAGCGCAAGCCTCTTTTGCATGTTGGACTGAGAATCCAGAAGTGAAGAGATGCCGATCACCAGGGGCTCCAAGCTTAGATAATCTTCATATAAAATTAGGGATGGCAAATCTATAATACCAACTGTAATCTCTCACTTTCTTGCCATCCCTAATGTTTTAGAATATGCACCCATTCTTTTACACTAGCTTCCCACAATACATACTGTTAACTAAGTATGAAGTCTTTTATGCAGCATCTTTGACACTGATTTGACCTTCGTCATGGTTTGCTAGAAGCCATCTCTTCAGCATGATCAGCACATGACACAGTGTCTTTGTGCGTAAAGTATGGGCTCTTAGGGAGACATGTATGGAGCTACGTGCATCAAAGTTCATTTTCTCATCAATTTTCAGTGTCAAATGCGCCTGGATGTATGAAAGTGGTTTTTGTGCGATTATAAATGGAGTCTAAAGTTCACTGCACCTCGCCTGTGTGTTTGGTGCTTTACGGAACTTAGGCGCATAAGTAATGCGACAAACACATATGAAGGCTATAGATAGGCTGGGAATAAAAGAAAAGTCATTAGAATTGTGGAGGGCGTGGCTTGCCATGGATGAGTGAGGACGTGGGCTCTGTTGCTCCTCTGCTTTAACCCAGAAAAACCAGGCTATCCAGCGATTCCAAGATGGGGAAGAATACCAAAAAACGTAGGACTATCCCTCCTACCCCCTCTGATGCCTCTCAGGGGGACATCTCACAATATTTTGGCCGCTTCTCTGTCCTCATGGCTCCTGAGGGGACTGATAAAGAAGGTGGCTGCGCCCAAGATGGCCGCTCTGGGGCCCGTCCGGATTGCTCTGTGCGCTGCCCCGCACCAGGAGAGGACTTACCCTCAACCCGCTCCGGACGCCGAAGGGGAGCCTTTGCAGCCGTTCTCCAGGCTAATTCCGCCGCAGTCACCTCGCCGACTTCTTCTGCTGCAGCCGCGCCGATGTCATCACCCGGGTGCGGCTGTGCTGCGGGTCCGGCAGCCACACGTGCGGAGGCTTCCTCTCCTCCTGCCTCCGATGACTCAGAGGTCTCCCGGCGCTCATCCCTGCTCTCCCCAGCCGGACTGGGGATCAGCAGCACTGCGGCTCTTCCGGCGCTCCCTGGCTCTGATCCGCCGGGTATAGAGCGCGGATGTCCAGCCCTGGATCCCTCCACAGCGCGGACACCCGCCCTGCAGCAGCCGGAGCTGCTTGCCCCACGGATGCTGCCGGAGCCTGACAGAGAGGCTTGCACTGGCGCGGACCGCCCAGTGCTTCAGGTACCGGGCCCTGCGGGGTCCCGACTGTCTGTGTCCCTGAATGCACCCTCTCTTCTGCCGCAAATCCCCCCTGCCAGGGGGCCTGCTATATCCCCCCTGCACCAGTTACAGGGGTATGACCGGGGTTCGTCCCCTATGCCCACTGGGACTCCTCTCTCCTGCCTGGACTCTCCCCTGGCCCTCCAGGACTTTGCTATTGCCCCAAGTGGGGGTCCCACTGGGCCTGGCTCGTCTGAACCTCCAGGGGCTGACTGTGGCCCTTCTGGCCTCCAAAGGGCCTTGATTGCTCCCCCTGGGCATTCCCCCCACATCCTGGGGTGTCTGCCCCAGCAGGACTCTCAGGATCAGGCCATGGCTTTTTCAAGACAGACAGCCCATCTTTTTACCCTGGGTCCTTCTGGGGTTTGCTCTGGCGTGGATGGCACTCAAAGGGGCCCACTGGATCCACCGCTCCTGCTGCAGCAGGTTTCTAGTGCTCCTTCACCCTCCTGGTCCACGGGCTCCTCATGGTGCGTCCCATCCACGGGCAAGGAGTCGGGCGTACTTCTCCCAGCTCAGGTATCTCCTCTGCCAGCGGTCAGTCCCTCTACCTCTGCTTTCTCCTCCGAGTATAGGGGTGGATGCCCCCAGGCTGCAGGACTGGCGACCCCTGTCTCCTTCCGCTGCCCAGCCGGCATTCTTCCATCATGTCCCTCAGACATGCACTCCTTTTCATCTACCTCTCAAGCAACAAATCAGGATCGTCATTTGTCGCCTCGATCCTGCTCCTCCAGTCAACCGGTGACACTAGCTGACCTTCAACAACTCACCCGGGACCTGCCTACAAGGCAAGATATCTCTTCTATGACCCGACGATTACTTGAGGAGTATAGGAAGGAACTTGTCCAGGTCCGCTCAGACCTCTCCACAGTGTCTCATACAGTTGACTCCCTTCAGCAAGCTCAAGCGTCATTTTCGGCTACTTTGTCGGCTCTACAGGGGGTAGTACAACAACAAGCCTCCCAACTGTTTCACCTGCAGCAACACCTGGATGATGTAGAGAACAGGGGGCGCCGAAACAATCTGCGGATCAGAGGACTTCCTGAAACGGTTCCCGCATCTGATCTTTACTCCGCTGTCTCCTCCATTTTTAATGACATTCTGGATCGTCCCTCGACAACCCATATTGAGCTTGATAGGGTTCATAGAGCCCTACGCCCTCTGAATCAGGACGAACGACGCCCTAGGGACGTGATCTGCCGCGTCCACTTCTTTCTGCTTAAAGAAGAAATTATGACTCGAGTGCGGAAGGGTCGCTCTCCATCCTACAAGGGCACTTCTCTGCAGATCTACCCGGACTTGTCTCGCCATACTCTTGCCCAGAGGGCTATGCTGAGGCCGATTCTTGCTGTGCTCAAGGAGAGGAATATTGCCTACAGATGGGGTTTCCCCTTCGCCCTTATTGCCCGTCAGGGGGAGCGCTCTTATACTATACGCTCCCCTGATGATGTTCCTGCTTTTCTACAGGACTTGCAGATCTCGGATGTGTCCCTCCCGGACTGGCCTACTCTTTCCCCCCCAGTGAGCGGGAGGCCCCAGGATGGGTCCCTGGCCGGGCCTCGGTCTCTTGGACTCGGCCTTCCCCCCAGGAAGTCTCGGAATAGGCGGGCCCGAGTCGCTAAAACATACTTGGTCTCTGGTCCCTCCCCTGCCCAGGACTTGGATGGCCATTAGTAGCACTCGCCACGATGTCTGTTGCGGTTTTCCCTTGTGACGTGGGGTGGGACCGTGGTTCTCCGTATGGGGTACCCCGCTCCTACCCTTCTTTATGCTAAGCTGACGGTTCCCGTCTGGTGTCATGCTGTGTATTTCACTCTGGTCACATTTGTTACATGTTTTTTCATATAATAGCCTGGTTTTTCCTCTTCATGATAAATGTTTCCTTTCAGGAGCTCTCTCTGCACCACCTCTGTCTTCTGCGTTCCCCACGTAGGTTTGGGACCCCCTCTTGGCCGCTTTTTGGCTTGAGGGTCTCCCTGGTTTTTGGATGCTAGGAGTGTCTTTTTTTTGCAGGGGTTCTTTCCCTCTGCCTTATTTGTTCTGTTTATTTTGTCAGATTTTGCTTTCCTCTTTCCTGTTTGTTTTGTTTTCTTCTCTCTGTCCTTTCCTCCCCCTCTTCCTCCGCCGGGCCTCGGGGTTGGCAGCGCACAACATTCTCTATCCCCTTTGGGATAAATGGGGGACCTTAATATAGCTTCTTTCAACGCCAAGGGCCTAAACGTCCCGATGAAACGTTCCCAGATTCTTTACCATTTTCACAGGAAACGAGCTCACATAGTGTGCTTCCAAGAGACTCACTTTAAAACCTCACAGGTCCCAGCCTTTAAAAATAGATATTATGTCAACTGGCACTGCGCTAACTACTCCGATGCAAAGAGCAGAGGGGTAGCTATTGCCCTTCACAAGTCCTTGCCACATCAGGTATTGGACTGTATCGTGGACCCAGAAGCCAGATATGTCATCCTGATCTTGTCCATAAACGGTCATGTACTTACTGTAGCCAATGTCTACGCCCCTAATCAGGGTCAGGTGTCATTTCTGCTTGCGGTCCTTGATATACTGGAGGTTCGGGCGAGGGGGACTATTTTCTTATGTGGGGATTTCAACTTGACGCTGGATCCCACACTCGATAATTCTTCTGGTCGTTCCTCCCTCCCCTACTCTGCTATTAAACGAGTGAAGAAGGCTCTTCTTCGCCTCCAGCTTAGCGACTGCTGGCGTCTCCAACACCCCTCATACAGGGATTATAGTTTTTACTCCGTACCCCATAATACGTATAGTCGTATTGACTATCTTCTTGTTCAACACGGCTCCCTTTCATGGCTGCGGCATACCTCTATTGGTAACGTGATTTGGTCGGACCACGCCCCTGTTTACGCTTCATTTCATCTCCCATCCTCGGCTACTAAGCACAGGACCTGGAGACTTAATGAATCTCTATTGACGGATCTGGTTTGTGTGGCCGACCTTCGCCAGACCATTCAACACTTTGTTGCAGATCATGAAGGGGACCCGACTGCGCCCACGATAAAATGGGAAGCACTGAAGTGCGTCATGAGGGGAGTCCTCATTAAGCACGGGAGTCGTCTGAAGAAGGAAAGGGCCGCGGCTGTCGCTAAGGCTTTGCAAAAGGTTACATCTCTGGAGACTCTTCATAAGCAAGCTCTCTCCCCGTCTGTTCTTCAGGAGCTACTAGTGGCCCGGCTGGAGGTGCGTCGCCTCTTTGAGGCTTCATGGGGCAGGCTGCTGCAAGTATGCCGCAGCAGGTTTTATGAGTTCGGGAATAAGAGTGGGCGTCTCCTGGCTAGGGCATCTAGGGATCAGATGGCCTCCTCTTTTGTCCCCTGCATTCGAACTCCTACAGGTAACCTGGTCCATACTACATCTGAAATTGCTCGGGAGTTCAACCTGTATTATTCCAAGCTCTATCAGTTGTCGCGGACCTCCCCACGCTCCGCCTCAGCTGAACAAGCTCCTCCTTCCCCGTTCCCAAAAATACCAGCGGGTTTGTCTCAATCTTTGGAAGCCCCATTCTCACTTGCTGAGATCAACTTGGTAGTGGAGGGTCTTCCGGGTGGGAAGAGCCCTGGTCCGGATGGCTTCTCTGCTCAATTTTTTAAGACTTTATTACCGTCCCTTTCCCCGATCCTACTTGCCACTTTTAATGCCATCTCCTCTACCACTCCGATCCCCACAACCCTTTCTGAAGCACATATTGCCGTGATTCCCAAAAAAGGCAAGGACCCCCAATTATGTGGGAACTACAGGCCCATTTCCCTTCTGAATGTGGACCTGAAGATATATGCTAAATTGTTGGCGAACCGCCTTAACCCTCTTTTGCCCACATTGATACATCCGGACCAGGTTGGCTTTGTCCCAGGAAGGGAGGCTCGGGACAACACGCTCAAGACTTTGGATGTAATTCATTATGCTCATTCCCAGGGAGTACCCTTGATGATCCTGTCGCTTGATGCTGAGAAAGCTTTCGACAGGATCTCCTGGGACTCCTTATCGTCCACTCTTGCGCGTGTTGGATTGGGCCCCCTTTTTTCAACCAAGGTCATGGCTCTTTATGATACACCTTCCGCCAGGGTGCGCATTAATGGAACGTTATCTGATCCCTTTTCCATACGTAACGGTACCAGACAAGGATGCCCGTTGTCCCCGTTGCTCTATGTCCTAGTCATGGAGCATCTTCTGGAGTCCATTCGCTCCAACCCGGACATCAGGGGTATCATGATCGGTGGTCGTGAACTTAAATGTTCGGCTTTTGCAGACGACCTTCTGATATATATCACAGATCCTCTTACTTCTCTCCCTTCCTTGATGTCCGAGTTGGCGCGATTCAGTGTTTGGTCTGGTTACAAAATCAACTATGCGAAATCTGAAGCCCTTAACATCTCAATTGATCCTGCCGTTATCAATGCTCTTAAGGGGAAGTTCTCTTTCTCCTGGCCGGCCACGGGTATCTCCTATCTGGGGGTCTTTATCCCTGTTGACCTATCCAGGCTATTTGAGATGAACTTCTCACCCTTGCTTATCCAGATCTCCCATCTACTTCGGGCTTGGTCCCAACGGGACTTCTCCTGGTTCGGTAGAGTGAACATTCTGAAGATGTCTATTCTTCCGAAGATCCTGTATCTTCTTCAGACGATTCCCATCTTTATTCCTAAGACCTTCTGGATCAGAGTCCAACGTATCTTCAGTGACTTCATTTGGCTTTCCCGCCGCCCTAGAATTCGACGAGATCTGTTAGCCAGGCCTAAAACCGCTGGTGGATTGGGCCTTCCCGACTGTCGGCTCTATTATCTGGCTGCGGCCTATACTAGGTTCGTGGACTTAATTCACACATCTCAAGGGAAACTCTGGGTTCACATTGCTCAATCCCTGTGCCCCTGGTCCTTGATGTCCCTACCCTGGGCACCTGAGGCAGCCTTTTCGGAATCGAATGGCATGTCTTTTAGTACGATCCATACCTTGCGGATTATCCGTAAGGCTAAACCTTCCGAAGCCTTGTTGGACCTGAATGGCCCCTTGTTCCCAGTCTCTGACAACCACTTATTCCCAGCCGGTCTAGCCCGTAGGTTCTTAGGTAGCTCTAAAACGCGTCCACTCCTCTCCTCCCACATCCATGTTGGAGGTACCTTACTCCCCCTCCCTGACCTTTTAGGGGACAGTCCTTTTACACCTAGGCATTTATTTGAGTATGTTCAACTGAGGCATTTCTTCTCTACAGTTATTAGAAAGACCAACTACGAGAGGGCCCTAACGCCGGTGGAGAACCTCTGTCTCTCCTCTTCTGTCCCTAGGCATCTGATTTCTCGCTTCTATCTGTGGCTTCTCTCTCCTGCTGACCAGTCTCTGCCCTCTTTCTGTGCAGCCTGGGAGAAAGAGCTACAGAAGACTTTCACTAAGGATCAATGGGAGAAATGTTTTCACCTCACTCACAAAGCAGTAATTGCTAGCAAGTCCCACGAGACCTGTTACAAGATTCTCTCCAGATGGTATAGGGTCCCGGTGCTCCTCCACAAATGGTTCCCATCTGTCCCAAATACATGTTGGCGCTGCAACCAGGAGCCCGGTACCATGGGGCATATATGGTGGGGTTGTGTGCCCCTTCGGCGCTTTTGGGAGACTGTCCTTCAGGCTATATCTGACTGCACGGGAGTCTCGGTTCCAGACTCTCCCGAAGCCACATTATTATTTATGTTCCAGTTCCCTCAAACTAAATATAAAAAATCTTTACTCAAGCACCTTTTACAGGCTGCCAAAACTGTTATACCCAGACACTGGCGTCAAACCTCCCCTCCCTCCATTGGTGAATGGATAGAGGAGGTTTCCTTTCTTTTCCGGATGGAAGAGTTGATAATTCGCTCTCCTGAGGATGCAATTAGGTTTTCTCAAGTCTGGAACCCCTGGGTCCTCTATCAATCCTCCCAGCCTTTTAGGGCCCTTTCGGGTTAATTGTCGTGTGGGTTGGGTCCCTGCCCTTGGCGTATATCGTCTGCTCCCCATTTGCTAGCCCTTGTTCTATTTCACCTCGCTGCTCCCCCGGGGTCCGATGGACCTGAGAGGCTCCCCCCCCCCCCCACTCCCTCTTTTATTTTTTTCTTTTCCCCCTTTCTCTTTCTTCTGAGGCAGTCCAATTTTATTCTCACTATCTCATATGCTTCTTGCATACGTGTGTTTATATTTACACTTATTTCTTATTACGGGAAATGCCTTGTGGAACAGGACTTTATCAACCCGTGTCAATTTGGATTATGAGGCTCCACGTGCTCCCCGTCTATGTATGCGTTTATCTGTTCCTCGGTTTCTTCATTCTAGGACACGTTGTGTTGACCGTGTCGTCATCACTGTATTCCATTATGTGATGTGACTGCGATTCTTTGTTTTATTAGTATCTTTGTTCTTCAGAACTGTTTCAGTAATAATGTTGAGGTTCTGTTTATGTTTCTGTGCTTTATAAAGTAAACGTTTAATAAAACTTTAAATTTAAAAGAAAAGTCATTAGAATTGCATGTCAGTGAATAGAAACTATGGTACTGATCTTGCTTGGTGGACCACAGATCCCAGCAATGGGAAAAAAGGGTGAGAGCAGCAAAAATAAATTTAAAATTTAATGAAGTAAAAATTAAAAATGTAAAAATCTGAACATCATCATCAGTGGATTATTTAATGTAAAATTAGTTTTAGATTCTATTAATTTTATATACATTTTATAGGAGATATTTTTGATATTTTTGGGATATCATATTTTTAGATTAATTTTATATGATAAAATTTTTCATTACATTTAAATAATTTAATTTTATATAGTTTGATAATGATCATAAATTACTTTTTATTTGTACTGGTATAAGTTGAGAAATATTGGACATTTTTTCCCTAACAGCAAATCAAGCTCTACTTCGACTCCTCAGGCTCAGGTAGACCATATTGAAATAGGTCTGCCTGTTCAAGCAGTAAGGGGCCTAGTTTTGCCGAACCACATTCATATATGTGTCTAATATTACGTGTGGTGCGACGCCCCCAGAACACCCACTCATTTTAAGTGCATTAAAAAGTGTAGAGTCTTACGAACAATGCGCCTAACGAATGTGTTAGGCGCATTAGACATCGTAGCCATCTCACTTAGGTGCATTTTACGTCAGAAAAGGGTGAAACACCCAATCATACATTTCTCCCTTATTGTTGCATTGAATAACTTAGGTAGCATGTGGAACCTTTTTTTCTGTCACTGCGGAGTACCAGAAGTCCTACAGTAACAGAATGATTTATTGTTAAACTCCTAACCGACATCTCAAGTAAACTTACCTCATGATGCTGGTAAGGAAGTACAGAACAGACTGACACCTGCTGGTAAGGGAGTGCGGAGCGGACTGACACCTGCTGGTAAGGGAGTGCGGAGCGGACTGACACCTGCTGGTAAGGGAGTATTACAGCTGACACCCGCTGCTAACAGCAAGGATTGGATCCGCTCCGATCTCTGCTGTTTAACCGTTCAGACACCGCGGCACCTAAATGAGCCCTCCTCTCCCTGTGACAAGATAGTGGGGTGCCGATCGGTTACTGTGGCAGCTGGAAGCCTAATGGAGGCTTCCATAGACGCCATGTATGTGCTTCTATTACTTCCTGCCTCAGGAATGAAGTATTAGCGCCACCATCTTGGTACATCCTTCTCCATTATCTTTATAATGCACAGGGGTCAACAAACAATTACACTATTTGGTGGTCAAGTACCCAAGGGGGACTGTATGTTAAAGTAAAAAAAAAAAGTTTTAAAAGTATAAAAAAAATGTAAAAATATTAAAATTTCAAAAACACCTCCCTTTTGCCATTTTACAAATAATTGGAGTAAAAAGTTATCAAAAAGTGACAAGTATCCCAAAATGGTACCAATAAAAACTACACTTCAGCCTGCAAAAAATGCACTCTCATTCAGTCCATAAGTAGAAAAAAGTTATTGGAAGCAGAAAGTGGTCCTGCAGCACAAAGTACTTAAACATGAAAAAACCCTATTTATTTGGTATCACTGGAATCATACCAACCTGCAGAATACAGGTAACACATCATTCATACCATAGAGTGAACGCCATACAAACAAAACCCTACTGACTTGGCACAAGTATGTTTTTTTACATTTCACCCCACTTATAATTCTCTTTTTGGTTTCCCAGTGCATTTTATGGCACAGTCAATGGTATCTTATGTCTATGTAGATGGAAAAATAAAAGTGTTACGGCTTTTGGAAGGCAGGGAGAAAAAAACATGAAAAGTCAACAAATTCTGACCACACGGCAGGAAAGGTTAATATCTTCTGGGAATAGCTTCCTCACTATTTTCAAGATCTCTGTTTTTTGTCACTGAAACCATCTTGCTTATACAATATTAGGAAGATGAACCTGTTACACTCATGTCTAATTAACACAGTATATGTCTCACTAAAGGACGTCAGAGCTTTTCCTTGTAACTTGTGGCATCAGAACAGGATTTAAAGGGTGTATTCTCTAAAATGAGTGCTCTCTTGTGTCCATCATTCCTGTCTGAAGATCTCGCTGGTGGGTGCCTGTGTTCTGTGTTATTGGGTTTTTCATTCTCATTGTGATTGTTGTGTATTGTCTCTCTGTAGATTTCTGTATCTTCCATTGATGTTTGTGGAGAGGGGGTCATACATGTTCAGCCTCCTTTCCCCCAAAAACAGACACGCATACCTGCTTCCGAAGGATATTGTTGAGGATCATGACATTTAAGACACTTTTGAGTATTCTAATGTGTATTCTATGAGTATTCTAATGTTGGTGTTCTACCTTTAAGATGTGTTAACTGATCTTTACTAAAAAGCTGGGTATGTTTTCATGTGCATTATGAATAATACAATCTTTTTCAATGTATTAGTTAAGTAACATTGTTATTTAATTATATATTTGCAATTACCGATGGTGGAAACATCAGGTTTGTTTTATTGTCATTTCAGTTGCCCTTTGATGTTTTGTCCAGCTGAACACAACAGAAAAAAAATGCCATTGGTTAAGAGAAATATCGAACCCCGGCATTTATGTCGTGGAATAGTGCCAGATGCAGTCACCAGTGAGTTGGAGTGTGTCACCAATAGCACCTTGGCCGCCATCATCAAACAACTGGGCAGCCTAAGTAAGTGTAAATCTGTTACTAAGCCTGACACTGGGAATTCTACAGATGTAATATATGCTTAAGCAAAACAAGACTTTATGGATTTATTAACACCCACCACACCATCATTGGTAGCATCATGGAGCCCAGGCTCCAGCCATAGTACAAGTTGTCATCCTGCAAACCCCCTAGCAAGCCTAATTTGTGACACCATATGACCAGTATGATTTACCTACTTAATATGAAACTGATTAGATAAATCCCATGCTTATCTGGTATCAAATATGCTTATATCTCTGGCTGTTAATGTGTATGTGATTATACTAAGCATGGCTTGTTTTGAGTTTCCTTTAGAGGGGCATGCAGCTAGAGAATCCCTGTTCAGAACACAAAGTTATACCCCAGCCCTGTAAAGTGGACTTACAGCCTCATAGGCAGAGGTCTATGTACTGAGGTGAATCCACATGCTCTGCTCCCAACAAACTCCAGGAGGAAGGTGCATCAATTCCATTGGACTACTCCTTATGCCCCATTCTGCCACCATACTTGTAATGCTGTCTAATTCTACTCAACACTATCTTTGTTTCAGTGTAATTTGGGGTTTGGAAATTGAATCTGATGTTACAATTGCCATTATATAAAGACTGTTAATTATAATATTTTCTGTTTTAATTCTTAAATTATTTTCATTTTAAGTACACACTCTAATGAAATTTATGTTTTTTTTATCTTCATTAATGTTTTGCTTGTCCAATGACAAGAAGGCAGAAAAATAACTTCACAATTAAATGTCAGGGATAATTTTGAGAAAAAGCACCAGGTTTTGACCTATACACCTTAAAGAAGGTTCACAGATGAGAAACTTTTTATAGATTATGGACACCTTTTGACGTGGAAAAAATATTTTCTTGTATGTTAGTTGTTACGTTGAGTTTAAAAAGTTGCAAACCACTTTCCTATTGTATTTTAGTCTCCAGACTTAATATGCAGTTTGCAACTTGCTCCTCAGCTGTCTCATCTGGCCATGTCCGTCCTAGTAATACATACTGATTATGAGATTTATGTGTGCAGGATGCTACTAATACTATATTAAGTTGCTCTTATGTATCAGCACAGCATCATTCCTGGTCTGATTTCTCCTTATACAGCTCACGAAGGATCTCTTCTGCTGACAGACACTGATTAGAAGAAGTATGTGATCCCTCCCCTGCAGAATCTGCCATGGTTGCTGTGCAGTATCTATACTCTTATACACAACCTATTAGGTCTCTCCCTACTCTCCCACCAAACTACCTTGTGTATGCTTTTCTTACTACCTACAGCTTGCGCGATCTGCCCTCCATGATAACTTGGGTGCTCTCACCCATCCGCATATACAACCTCAGCCCTTTCACTGCTGCTATCTTTATAACAGGAGAGCGGATAGAGCCAAATCAGCCAGAAACAGTATGCTGTCAAATCTATGTCAAGCGGCACAGGAGTGTCAACTGTGTGACTGATATACAGATTCTACATCAGCTGAATCTTAGGAAGTTTTTAATGGGGACTATTTAAGAAGTTGCTCAATTAAACTAAATTTAAGTATGATGTGTGTAAATCCTTTAAATATAAATAATTTGATCATGGAAAGGAGAGGCATGGACCGCACATCCACAAACTATACGTTGATCTAATGCTTCTCAGGAAAACTGTACAAAAATGAACAGGAGGCTCTTAGTATACTTTTTGATCAAAACGTATTTGCCCACTTGCCACTTTACGGCGACCTCTATAAAGTGGGTTCCTACACTAAATGGGGGCAGCACTGCATGGCGGCCACCATCGCAGCAAAAAGCAGACAGATGAGGGGCACAGCCCAGTGGCCCAACAGCCCCACTGCTGCCAGACCTAGCCCCCTGGCTCTGGGCTGCACCACCCAACCAGCACAGCATCACAGCAACAATGGCCGCCATACCGCACCGCCACCAAAAAAAGGAGAGGTTGACACTGCTTACCTCTCCTGGGCTCCCTGCAAGCAGACTGAAAGAAACATGGCATTAACCCTTATACAGACAACTGCTAATTAAAAACAAATGGGGAGGAGTGCTGATCCATGTGAGCAAAGAAATAGACGTATGTATTCAAACATAGAAGGGAGAGGCATGGACCACACATCCTCACACTATACGTTTATCTAATGCTTCTCAGCAAAACTTTACAAAAATGAGGAGGTTCAGTATACTTTTTGATCAAAAGGTATTTGCCCACTTGCCACTTCATGGTGACCTCTTTAAAGTGGGCCCCTCATCTGTGTGGCCTTTGCTGCGGCGGTGGCCTCCATGCAGTGCTGCCCCCACTTAGTGTAGGGACCCACTTTAAAGAGGTCGCCATGAAGTGGCAAGTGGACAAATACATTTTTCTTATTCAAGAAGCAGTTTTATTAAGGATTGATTGAACGTGAAACATTCAGAGCACAAACAGATCAACAATACCAGTTGGTTACATTCATAGGCATGAACAATGGTAAGAGACAATATGATACAGCTTTGTTGCAGTCTGACACAGAAAATGCAAAGCGGTAGTGATACAACAAGGAGATGATGCTCTCTTTTTCAGAACCCGCCCATATAAAGTAGAGAGAGCCGAACCCTCTCCGGTGGGCCCGTGTCAAGATTTCGCCCCCAAAAGACCGGGGTTGGGGGGGAAGACAAACCCCAAGACAATAGTAAATAGTTCTGTACAATGGAAAAGGCTTCATTCGCCCAGGGCATCGATAAGGCGAGCAAAGGGGTTTATTCCTTTTGGGTTATGACATAGTGCCCCCTAAAAAAAAACATACAATGAACACCCCGAACATTTTAAAACCGGGGATAAAGGGGTAAGGGAAGGGGGGGGGGCAGCCGAACCGGAGACCACCACCAGAAAAGGGGACGTTTCATAAAGGGGGAGATCGCAGGGGTGATTCAGGAAGTGCCCCCTCTCAAGGGATTTAGAGGGGGGACTTACAGAAAACAAACCAACTTCCAAATGTGTAAAAAAGCTTTCTCCCTCATTAAGTATTCGCTACGTACCTTCCACTAATACCATATGTCCCTTTTCCCTTGTACCAATCGAGTGGGGGGGCATGTAGGGGACGCCAAAAACTGGGGATAACCGCTTTTGCCGTTTTTAAGAGGGCTTACCGGGTGGTTTTCAAGACCATCGGAAAATAAAGTAAAAAGGGGATAACGCGGGGTCTTTGCGCACTCTCACCACATATTAGATGAATAGCGCGAATGATTGGTTCCAAAAAGGTTGAAGGAAAACACCCCCACCATATGTAATCATAGTCCCAGTCTTTTTTTGGGCATCGCCAAAAAATTCGGGAACGCGGGGATATAGGGAATGAGCAGGGAAAGGGAACCCGGTACAGGGGGGTAAGAATTTGTAATTTTTTTTCCTAATCCGGGCCGAATAGAAGTTTTGGGTACCAAGGGGAAGTTTTTTGCTCCTTCTTCACCGAAAACCCGGGACAAACCCCTCCCCATGTGATTGGTATAAAGTTTAAAGGGAGTCTGGGGTTTTTAAAAGGCCAAAAAATTTTTGAGAGGCGTGTGTAGAGTGGCCCCTTTTAGCAACCATTTCTCAAATGGCTTGGGGGGTCTATTAAAAGGGAAAAGGTTGCTTTATGTGAGGAATAAAAGCTTCGTATTTAAAAAATTTAGTCTAAAAAAAATGAGCGGGGCAGAGTCAGACAGGGTCAGAGTAAGACGAACGCGTCCCCCCACGAATCTCCACGTCAGAAAGCTTCTAGCTCCTCAGGCTGAGGACGCAGACCGTAGCTCGGGGTAAGAGGGGGTTTCCTGTTAGGGGGGGTGGGGGCCTCCCGGGAAAGGATGTCATAGGGGTAGGAAAAGCCCTACAACTTTTATGGTGGTTTTGGTAAAAGGGGAAGGGCGCACAAGGCCTTTTTGGGGCAGCATGGATAAAGGGAGCCCGGCGGGGGCGCCACGGGTGGCCATGAAAGCAACTCATCGGACCCAGCTTTTAAATTTGCACGCAATGAAAAGTCCAGGATCCGCCCGCCACAGAGGCCAAAAAGAAAAGCCTGAAAGTTCGGCAATAGAGGGCCCCCTTTCCATACTGGTCGCTTTAAAAGGGGCTCGGATATCCGCGAGTGTTTCCCCTGACCACAAAAAACCGGGGTAAGATTTATTCGGGGAACTAAAGAAAAAATTTGGGGGAGTTGGAGAGGCACTCCCTAAATAGATAAACAATCGGGGGAGAAATTATTTTTAGAATATTTATGCGGCCAACCAGGAGAAGCTTTCGACCCCACCTCTCAAGTCCCCCTGGATCGATTGGGGGGAGAGGGGGAAAGTTGAATCAAAGGTTTTATTTAGATCTAGGAATAGGGGCCCCCCGGGACTTGAACATGTCCGCCCAGAGAAGGGTAGTTATCCTAAGTAACCCAAGAATCTCAGGGGAAGGTTGAGGGAAGGGCCACACTTTAGACCTTTAAATTTTATGGTTTCTTACAAACCAAAGTCCGGAGGGCCCCAAGAACTTTGAGCAATGTCCCTCATAGATTTCAATTTACCAAGGGCATATAAAGTGGGGAAAAAGGGGGGACCCTGCGGGACCATTGCCAAGAAGAAGGGGGGTGAGAGGGGCCCCCTTAACTCGAAAAACCTGCGCCTGAGGGGACAATATAATCAAGATTTTTTACAGAAATCGGGCCTATTCCCAAAGACTTGAAGGGCCCTTCTAGGAAGGGCCCGGTGACACGGCAAAACTTCTCGCACAGTGAAAGCAGCATACAGGGAGCCTGGATTTGTGGACGTGTGGATAATAAAAATGTTTTTAATGTGTTTGTCCCTCCCTCCCGTCCAGGGAAAAAACCCCCTTGGTCCGGGTGGATCCCCCCCCACAATGGGTTTTTAATCTTAGGGGTACAATTTTTCAAACAATTTTCGCATATTTATAAGGGGGAAAAGGTCGGTAACTTTGGCAACACTGGGGGCTTTGCCCCCTTTGGGGGCACTGTTATATGGGGTCTCGGAAGCAGGGCCAAAAAAATCTGACAGCCAGAGACTGTATTTAAACATTCAGAATAGGGCCTGCAAATTTCCCCCCCAAATCCCAAAACCGGGCCCGGGATCCATCCGACCGGGCTCTTCCCACCGGGGGAGCACGACAGCTATTGGGGTTCCTCCCGTGAAAGGGGCCTCAAGGATTTAAGAATGTACCGGTATGAGGGGGCAGCGTCCCGAGATAACCGACGGGAGGATCGGGGGCGTAGGGCCCCACCCACATTGGGAAAGATTATATAGTTTTTAAAAATACCCGTGGAAAGCTTTTGAGAATTTTTTCTGTTTTATGAGCAACTCCCACGGGAACTTTAAACGGGATACAAAAAGAAAGCTCTCTTGTCTCTCAGGCCCGAGCCAGGTATTTACTTGGTTTGTTACTCCAAAAATAGGGGGTGACTGCACAAAACTAAGGTACAAACCATCTTTTGTTCCATTTTAAAAAGAGAAATTTCATGGCGCATTGGGTCAATTCCCTCAACAAGTCTGCTCCGGAGGGTTTTTGGGAAGACTCAACCACATCAACCGCAAAAGGGACGAATTTATGTGCATTCCCTTTTTAGCCTCGCACCATTTTATAAGCAACCAGCAAGGTCATTTCAGCCTTCCCACCGAACCTGAGGGGGGTTGGGGTCGCCCTGGTGCACCACTGCAAAATCACGGGGCGTGGATTTGATTCCCCCCAAAACAGAGACGTCCCCCCTTAGGGACTGTTCAGCCTCCAGGAAAGGGGGGGGCGTCGAAGGTTAGGGAGCGAGAGGGGCACAAAGCACCGGGGCGTGATCAGAGTGCAATAGTTACCATTCAGTGTCAACACCCGAGAGAGGGGAAGAAAGTTGGGGGAAGATTAATCGATTCTACTGTAGGATTGATGGGGGAAAGAGAGAAAGTGTAATCCCACAGGGGATGCATCAATCCCGGGCATCAAGAGTTGCAGTTGTGGAGCAGGGGCTTTAACTTTTTAAGGGACACATAGGAAACTGAGGACGACCCAGGATTATCCATAGGGGGGATGAATTGCCTTTTTTTAAAATCTCCGCATAGGATGATCTGACCCGGGCGAAACATTAAGCACCAAGGCTTTAACTAAAAAAGCTGCGGTTTACTTTGGGGCGTAGAGTTGGCTTTTGTTAAATATCCCTTTTTGCTGCTTTCACAAAGATTACTCTTCGTTTTTTCCCCTGAAAATACATCCAACACCTGAGCAGAAGTGTTTTTTGAAGGAATATTGCAACCCCTTTGTCTTTTCAAAGGGGTTAAATGCTATGGTCCCAGGCAGGAAATACGATTGGGGAGGGCTGCGGGTGGGCCCGAGCGGGTTCGCCCTCCTGGAGGCATAAATGATTTTTTTGCTTATGGAAAGTATAGGACCTGCGATCCTTTTCTGGACAATTAAATCCCTTAACGTTAAGGAAAAATTCGAATTATGCAAGGGAAAAATGAAGAAGCATAGAAGTTTGGTGCCCCCAAATTGGGAACCGCATAAGCGACCGGCCCCGGCGCGGGACTGGGGGGGGGGGAGGAAAGGGGGAGGAAAAGAAACAAAGAGACCAAAAACCTAAAGGCCAAAACTTCAAATCAGCGGGCTAGCACTGCAGAACCCCGAAAAGGGGCCTGTGACTCAGAAAAAAAGGGGGGAAAAATTGACCGAGCCATCGTCAACATCCTGATTGTATTACACGGGGGGGTCCAAGCCAGCGCAACAGGGGGTAGATAAGGGGGCATATTTTAAATTTTTAAAAGAGAAAAAAGGGGAGGGGGGGAGGGGGGTAGGGCAGGGGGAAAAAGGGATATCGGGAAAAAAGGAGGGGGAAGAGGAGAAGAGGGGGGGAAAGGAGCGGAAAAAGGGAAAAAAAAAAGGGGGGGGGGGGATTTCCCTTTCTCATTTTTAAAAAGCAAATAAGTCTGCCAAAGGGAGGGGTTACAAAACCTACATAAAAAAGGGGAAAAGTCAATAAAAGATTCGGGGGAAAGGGTAAAATTTGAAGGGATTGACATCAAGGAACCTCTTTAACAATTGCATTTCAATACAAAGGGAGATAAATTAACCTCTAATTTTAGAAACACTAAGGCAGGCAGTTCAAGAGAAAAAACCGGGAGACCTAGAGAAACCGATCAACGATGGGGCCCAGGGTTTTGGTGTAGAGTCCCCCGGGACTCTTTCTGCGTCTAGAGAGCGCGGTCTTTGGGCAGGTCTCTCTCCGGGGAAGGGGAAGGCCCGGGAGTCGGAGGATGGGGGGTTTGATGGGGTAGACCAACAGCTGCGTCCCAGTCCGAAATATTGACATCGGGGACCCATTTTGCGCAAAAGGGGGCAAGTCGCGGGGGTTTTGAGACTATAAAGCCCTTAATTGACCTGAAGAAAAAACGGAAAACCCCATCGATACGTAGCCCTTTTTCTGTAGAATGGAGAAGGTTTAAGTCTGCGCCATGCTAGAGACCCTTGAAAGGTCGGGGAAGAGCCCAAATCTGAAATTTGAATAGAAGGTTTTTTCATGGGGCGGTTTTCCGCTTTTATCTCCTCCTTTTTTTGTATAATGGTGTATCCGCAATCAAAACCCTAGGGGGGGCAGGATCCGGCTCTGTGGGGGAGACCCTGTTTTCGCGATCGAATTTCAATAAAGGTGCCAGGGCGACCTAGGGGGGTTTAAAGGGGTTTTTGGTCAATGGGGGATCATCCGATGTGTGGACGGTTTCGGGGAGATTGCGAAACGGATATTTCCTCGTTCCGGTTTTCAAAATCATCAAGTTGCATTTAAGGGGAGTTTGGGGTTCAGATCGCTCACCATTACGCTTTTAGGCAACAGAGTGAGATTTGCAGAATCCTTCTGTTTTTAAGTTGCGAACCTTTTTTTGGAGGGAGTCCAGCTGCTTTACGGATGTAATTCTTGCTGCCATGCACGTTGTAGGTCGCGGCCCATCTGCTTCATGTCCTCTTTAGACGGGAGTAAGGAAAAGAGGGCTGTTAACTCCGGGTGAGAGGCAAGGGCTTGGAGTGCGGCCCGGAAGGTAAGGCCAGGGCAGGGAGTGATCGCAGGGCCCATCGAAGGCGGGAGAGAATCTGGTGACCAAGTCCCTGTGCTCTGAAACTGGGCTTTCCCCCCCATGTAGGAGAAGCGGGGTTGGGTTCCAGGGCTCGCCTGTCCCGGGGCCCGAGGGTTGGGGACTGGTTGGGCCTGGTAAATAGCTGAAGGGTTGGGGAGCAAGAGCTTGAGCGGGGGGAAGCTGGGGTGCAGTTTTAGGGACTTGCCCTGGGGGCTGGCCTTATGAGGGACGCGGCAACTGTTTCAGATATGAAGAGGAGGGTTTTTTAGTGACAGACCGGGGATAACAAAATGGGGTCTGACCCCGCCAAGGCAGGGCCTTTTCCAGGGGGGACCCCACCATTGAGCATTTGACAGGGCCCCCCGCGGAGCCTGATTTTCGGCTTACTTTGGGGAGAACAGCAGGGAATACCGTACATCCGATCCGTAAGGGAGCGGAGGGGACGTTCAAAGACATTTGGGAACGCTGCTCCCATTCCCTCCGTGGGGGGGAGGTCAGCAGTTAAACCCCCCGCGCCCAGCTACTGAGGTGTTCATAGCCTCAGAGACCATTCCCTCCCGCATCAAGGGGGAACACTGGGGCTGCAAGCCTCATTCCCGGGTCCCCCGCTCCTCGGTGAAGCTAGGCGGGGATGTGAACGGTTAGCAGAAAGGCCGAACGGGTTTTTTTCTGCCCAATTGGGGGTAGATGGGGGCCCACGGTGCAGAACTATTTAAGAGGCGCCCGCGGCCCCATGAAGCCCTCCCATTTAAAACCCGGGGGGCCGGCCGGTGTCTCCGGTTCTTAGGGGTCAGCCACTGGGTCAGAAGTCCCGCACTGCGTGTTTTGGGGGGGCAGGAGAAGGGGGACGGGGGGCCGCGGGTTTACTGGGACCCGGCGCGATCGCTCGGTCCAAGCCCTCTCCGCTCAGGGGGATTGGGCAGAGGGGGTGACGCGCACCTTGGGCCGGGGCTCTTCTACGCTCCAGGGCGACCCCCGTCCGGACGGCCCGGAGCATGGGCTGAGCGCAGATCAGATCCCGCCCGGGGAAAACCAGGGGATGATGGCGCCGGAGCGCGGCAGACAGCAGCGTCCTCCTCTCCTCCTTCGCAGCGGCGGTTGCAGGGCCGCGGAGGCTCAGAGGGGGAAGTCCCAGCCGCTGTTTGGCTTTGTCGCGGAGGTCTGGTAGGGCCGTCGGCTGTGTGGAACCGAGCAGGTACCTCTCGATTGGCAGCTCTGGTGCAGCGTTGTATCGAGGCAGGCTTTTCTTCTCTCTGCCAGAACGGGGTGGGAGAAGATGGCGCTGAGGCGCGGGAATCCAGGGCGTTCGTTTCCAGGACCTGGAGCGGCGCAAAGTAGCTGGTTAGGGAGATGTCACCCATGGATGGTGACCTAAGGAGTTTAGCTGCTCTTCTCCTTCTTCTGGAACTCATTTTCAGCAGGCTTTCGTAGTGTTTGTCAGGTTCCTGTGCGGAGCTCAGAAGGGAAGCGTCCACTCTTTCACATGGCTAGACACGCCCCCCTTCGGACAAATACATTTTGATTAAAAAGTATACGAAGAACATCCTGTTCATTTCTGTAAAGTAATGCTGAGAAGCATTAGATCAAGGTATAGTTTAGGGATGTGCGGTCCATGCCTCTCCCTTCCGTGTTGGAATAAATAATTTGATGCTAAGCTAAATAACTGTAAGCTGGTGCACGGACACCTGCTGTGGTTAATGGGTTTTAGGAAGCAGAGAAGAGGATACATGTTTCCATAGTTAACCTGCTGGAGAACTACCAGAATTGGTGCAGAATGTCATTTAAAATCCACTTCCTGCACCCTAATTTGAACTTTTTTCTTAAAAATCTAGGGTCTTTAAGTGACTAACAAGGTGAGACATCGCTTCCAGGGTTGCTGGGATCCTGTAATGTAGGGTGAATATAGGAGGTTGTTGTAGAGACTGAAATAGCGTCTTATAAAAAAGTCTGCTTTGTAATTCACCAAATGACGACCTGTTGCATTTAGCTTACTCTAATGTGTGGATTTAATGTGTGTGGATTTAGCTTACTCTAATGTGTTATTTAATTATAAACATATCTGTGTTTCTAAGTTTGATTAAATGATAATGAAACTCTTTTCAAGTATTTGTGCCTATTGTGTACTAAGTAAATGTGACATGATGGGAAACATTTTTCCACTGGGTTCAGCTTCCCAGAGTTAGGTATTCTAAAAAAAGATCTTTAGAATAGTGTAATAATAGTAAGTGGTTCACCATCTTAAAACTTTATTGTTTGAAGCTGTAGGGAGATTCATCCTGTTTTCCAATTGGTAGTATAGACCGGCAGAGGGTCTTTTTGTCCAATGTTTATATCAAAGAACGGGGCAACCAGTCACAGCGTGGATCTGCCTTTTTCTAACAAGAAATATTGTTCCCCGGGTGTGGGAGGGTGGGCATAAACTAGCACTAAGGGCCACATGTATGAAAACTGTTTAGGTTTAAACCTCACTCTTATGCTCATAGTAACCTATGGGCAAAAAAGTGAGTTTTAGACCTAAACATGTTTATACGTGTGGCCCTAACTGTGGGGTTCTAGTTTTCTTTTGCAGGACTTTGATTCTTTAGAGTTGAAAAGCCATTATTTACTATAAAGACCACAAGAGTTGTTATGTGTTAATATGCCATAACATTAAAACCATGTACCCAATAGTGTGTGCCACCAAAACATTGATGCATTGAGGCATGACCACGAGACCTGTGGAGGTGTCCTGTAGTATTTGGCACCAAGACATTAGCAGCAGATATTTTAAGTCCTGAATCTTCATTGACCACATTTTTTTTTTTTAAATAATATTCCACAGTTAAATTGAGATCTGGGGAATTTGGAGGTCAACACCTTTTTGATATGTTCCTCAAACCATTCCTAGACAGTGTGGCAGAGCTGATTATTCTGCTGAAAAAGGCCACTGTCATTACGAAATACCTATCACCATAAGGGTTGTGCTTGGTCTGCAACAATTGTTTAGATAGGGAGTACATGTCAAAATAATATCCACAGAGTTTTCTAGGGGTTTGTTCACTAGGAGTATTACATTGCGTACTGTACGCTCTGCAATACGCCGGGTGTTTTAGAAGTACGCGCTGGGCAGTGCATACTTCTAAAGTGCTGACAGCCGGCTCCTGTGAAGAAGTGACAGGTTAATTCTTTTCTCCGGTGCCGGGGAAGACTTCAGGTAATCATAGATCTCAATGAGAGCTATGAATTACCATATTTTCAGGGCGTATTGAAGCGCAATTACCCGCCGAATTACACTCCAGAAATACGCTGTTGAACTTACCCTAACAGAACATTGTCTAGAGCACTGCCTCCACTCCAATTTGCCTTCTTACCATGGTGCTAGCTCTTCCTCAGGCAAGTGACAAACCTGGTTAGCTACCAATTGTAAAATAAATCGTGATTCATCAGACTAGGCCGGCTTCTTGGTTCAGTTCTGATACTCTGGTGCCCAGTAAAGGAACTTTCAGCACTGCCCAATGGTCAGTAGGAAGACCAGTTTGTGGCTATGCAGCAGCTATGTTGCACTATGGGCGATATGTAAGAATGGGGCTGTAGACCAGTTATCTGGCATCAAAAAGCTGTAGTAGCCCTGTTCTATAGATGTATGAACAGTTACACTCCAAACTTTGGCGAGATAAGCTCCTGCACGACACTTTGTAATTCGGCAAAGATTTGGGGTGTTCTGGGGGCGTCGCACCACTCTTGTGGAATTAGACACATTTATGATTTTTTTACGACAAGACTAGACACATAACAGAACAGCCAAACCAGGGTAAAGGTGGTGCCTGAGCCAGACTTGTCGTATTGGCACTAGACTGCACCTGTATGTATGACCTGCAGAAGAACAGCCAGACCAGGGTAAAGGTGGTGCCTGAGCCAGACTTGTGGTATTGGCACTACACTGCCCTGTATGTATGACCTGCAAAAGAAGAGCGAGTCCAGGGTACAGGTGGTGCGTGAGCCAGACTTGTGGTATCGGCTCTACACTGCCCTGTATGTATGACCTGCAGAAGAAGAGCCAGACCAGGGTAAAGGTGGTGCCTGAGCCAGACTTGTGGTATTGGCACTACACTGCCCTGTATGTATGACCTGCAAAAGAAGAGCCAGACCAGGGTAAAGGTGGTGCCTGAGCCAGACTTGTCGTATTGGCTCTACACTGCACCTGTATGTATGACCTGCAGAAGAACAGCTTCATACATTCTGGTGCATTCTACACTACCTTAAAGAGTACCTATCACCTCCACACAAACACCCAAAATATAGTAGTAGATGAAATTCTAAGACGTTTTTCCAATACAGTCATTAGCAATGCAGAGGGCTCATGCCATTATTACAGGGGAATAGATTGTGCTTCTACTTTCTTAGCAGAGCTCTGTATGTAGCCAGGATTCTATCTGTTGAGACATACCACCTGTGCAGGGGGAGCTGAGGACATAGCTGCTTGTACAGGATAATCTGAGTCTCTCACTACATGCACTGCAGGCACAGCACACTGATGATAGTGTGACAGGATCTGCAGGCATCTAAATTACACTGCTGCTAGTGTTATATCCAGCACAGACATAGCAGCCCAGAGAAAATTAGTGTGCACATGATGTAGACTTACAGGCTCCCACCTGCACAGTGGACTCTCCCAGCTCAGAGGCAGGAGATTCCATACAACTGTCAACATAATCATCCATCAAGCTGTCATGTGCTGCCTTGGCCCAACTTCAGAGCTGTCTTAAAGGGCCAGCGCTTTAAAACAAAATTACAGGTGAAATGCTTTGATTTCCCTATTGAAGCTTATTTAAGGAAGTGTTTGTATTTTAGTCTCCTGTTATTTCATGAGGTTTCCCTCGAGGTGATAGGTACTCTTTAAAGAAAGCCTGTCACATAGATTATGCCACCCTTGCTAAGGACAGAACAATCTAGTGACAGACATGCTGTTTCCAGTGCTGTGTCCCTTATTCTGTAAGATACTGTAGTTTTCGAGTATTTAATGCTCAAATTTGCAGTTTTCAGCCAGAAAAGTCATTCAGAATCATTTTTTATACCCGCCTATCTGAGGCTAGCCCCGCCCACCTCAACTGATAAACCTATTACTTTGAATAGGTAGAAATGTGAATAACTGTAAGGTGGGTGGGGCTATCCTTTGGTGGGCTAGGCTAACACCTGCTCATGAATAAGATTTGAGGGGTAAATGCTCTAAAACTACTGTATAGCATCTTACAGAATAAGGGACACAGTGCTGGAAACAACATGTCTGTCACTAGCTTGTACTGTCCTCAGCAAGGGGGCATAATCTATGTGACAGGTTCCCTTTAAAGCTATTTAGAACCGGCCTGTCAGCGCCAACATTCATGCATGTCACCCAAAGTGTCCTGACACCAACTATAGCCAGAATTAACGCTCTCTTTAGCAACTTGTGCTATCGCATATCTTTTGTGGGATAAGACCAAGCAGGCTAGCTTTGGCTCCTCCTGTGCATCAATGATCATTGAACATCCATGATCTTTTAACTAACTCACCAGTTATCTTTCCTTTGACCACTATTTGTGGGAACAGACCCACCATTTTAGAAATGCTTGCCACCACAATTTGGTTCTTGTCAAAGTCCCTCAGATACATTCTTGCCCAGTTTTGCTGCTTTGGACACATTGCCTTTAAAGGGGTTGTATCGTTTGAACTGTTCATGCTGTTCATCTAATTCTCTGAGATTGAATTAGAAATCCAGGGGCGTGTTCTTCCTGTCAGCAGGCGTGTCTCTCCTCCCAGGAGGTGTGTCTCCCCTCAATGAAGACCTGTGACATCATCATTCTAACTGTGCAGTGGAAGCAGAAAGATGTCTGCAGAGGACAGCTATACAGCCTCCTGCATGCTGCTCATGTGTCTGCAGAGCGTCAGGCTGAATCCACAAGCTCCTTGCTCTGCTATAAGCAGTTATACAGTCAGCCTGAACTGATGAAACATGTGAGGAAGCACACTGCCACCCCTCCCCCTCTGTTACCAGACAGCAGTCTGTCTTACTGTGTTATATGGAGCAATGCACACTGCCCTCCTACCCTTCTCTCCCCCTGTTAACAGGTAGGAGCCTGTATAAGACTCTGTTATATGAGGGGATCTGTGACTTAAACAGCCAGTAATTGCCCAGATCATTCACCCTAGAGCTGGGAGATGAGTATAGAGACAGCAGCCCTTGGTTTCACTATCGATTTTAACAGCTCAGAGGGGAGTAAACACAGAGTGTGCAGGCAGCCAATCACAGCGCAGGGGGCGGGGCCAGCGCGTTGCCTGTTGGGGGGGAATCCCAGGAGGCTGAATGATATGTCAGCCAGCCAATCACAGTACAGGGGGCGTGTCTATGTGGCGGGATCCGGCCAGGGGGTGTGTCCCGACCAGCAGCAGCAGAAATAGAACACAGATGCATAGAAAAGCTCATATCTGCTAAACCAAGTGACTGAGGTAATGCAATCCAAGTGCTTATTTTTATTGTCCCCATAATCTGAGACTTGATCTTTGTTTTTCTGACTTATGTGTCCTACCCCTTAACAGGTGCCCTTGTCACAAGAACCATGTCATACATTGGTTTTAATGTTATGGCTAATCAATGTATAACCGATAGTTGAAAAATGAACACAAAAAAGGAGAGCTATGATACTAAAAACTTTTATTTAACAAGTTGAATTTATTAATCAAAGCTGAAATAAAAAAATGTAATCAAACCTTCACTGTCTATCCAGAAATTAAGCGGTAAAATAGAATTTCATAGTGCTTTCAGTTCTGGTAATTGTATTAGTGCTGCTATATTTATGTATTTGCATTGCCCATGACGCAGGCCGACATGCAGAGGACATCTTTGGAGAGCTGTTTAATGAAGCAAACAGTTTTTACATGCGGATGAATTCACTGCAGGAGAGAGTGGACTTGCTTGTCATCAAAGTAACTCAGTTAGACTCCACTGTGGAAGAAGGTAATTATTCACACCATATCTCTGCCATTTATGTGGTAATTATATCACCAGTATCTCTTAAAAGATTTGTAACTTGTCAGTCTTTACCTTCAACATGCAGCAAAATGCACTGGGATAATCAGTACCTCAATTAGCAGAATTCAAGGACTATATCAGTACATGGTTGTCTGTGATGGCGGGATAGCCTGGAATGGTTTATTTTAAGGTTTCAATACTTTGTGATCCAACAGTAGATACAGGCAGTGCTGCTAGACAGCTGCAAATTTATCTACAGATCAAAACTGCCACATCTTACTGTTGTCAAAATTTTCACCAATATTAGTAAATAGTAAAAGGGTATTCCTATCTCATGGAATAGCTTTAAACATGTAGACAAAGCTGTGTAACATTCTCATCACATACATTTCTGTTCTGATTTTGCTTCCTTTCAAAGATAAAGCAGGTTTTCTATCCAAAAAACTATAACAATAGGAATAATTACTCGAGCAAAACTTTAAAAACAATATTCCCTTAAAGGGGTTTTGCCACGATGTAATGTTGACGTGGGATCGTCCAAAATGGGTATTTAATCACTTTTCTAAATATATGTGATTAAAAATATTGCAGTCTGAGAGAGCTACAGGCTGCCTTATCTTCCCTTAGTTACTTAAAAGCTTCTATTAGATACGACCTGACAAGAGCTGCTGGCCGGGCTTGCGCAGAGAACACTTCTTATCTGATGAAAGGGAGCTGAAGAAGCTTTCAAGGCACCGGGTAGAAATATGTTGTCTTTTGTATACAGAATCCACTAGTTGTAGTGTGATTATCTGAGTAGATCCCTGCTTTATCTGATGACAGGGAACATGAAGCCTTTCCAGAGGCTGAAGAAGCTTTCAAGCTGCTGTGGAGAAAAGGTGTTGTCTTTTGTATACAGGTTCCACTAGTTGTAGTTTGATTATTTGAGTGAACATTTCACACGATCCCTTATGCACGGCTCTGTGCTCTGGCTGTGTCTCTCTCTCTCTCAGTTCAGAGTGGCTTGTTTACATTTGCTTCTTAGCAGATAAGGCGCATCCTGGAAAAACCCCTTTAAAACGTAACTTTTACTAAATCCTAAATAATAACAAAACATAAATACTACCCTCATAGACAGGCATATTAGTGAACAACCAATATCATATTCTTACTCACCACCTCCCGATAGTCCATTAAACAATCAGTAATGTGCGGGCAAGTCTGGATAAGGAATATACCAGAATGGGATCAAAGACCATGTACTTTCCCTATATACTGTGTACCCTAAACCTTGCCCTTAGCGGAGCACCCGCCCTGATGAGGGCGACCCCGTCTTAGTTAAGATTTTTTAACTCACTTACTCCCCTATAGAGCTCTAGGGTCTAGTGAGGAGTTGTGTAGGGTTATTTAGTGCGGGGTCGTCCTCATCAGGGCGTGTGCTCCGCTAAGGGCAAGGTTTAGGGTACACAGTATATAGGGAAAGTACATGGTCTTTGATCCCATTCTGGTATATTCCTTATCCAGACTTGCCCGCACATTACTGATTGTTTAATGGACGATCGGGAGGTGGTGAGTAAGAATATGATATTGGTTGTTCACTAATATGCCTGTCTATGAGGGTAATGTTTATATTTATGCTTTGGTATTATTTAGGATTTAGTAAAAGTTACGTTTAAAGGGAATATTGTTTTTGTAGGTTTTCTATCCAGCCGGCTTACACATGGTCTTCATGGTTCCGACCACCTTAGTGCCCGAGCCACCCAGCCCACTACTGATAAGAGATAAGAGGGAGCGAGCACAGAGGTGGGCAGTAACCTAGGAAACCATTTGTAACCAAGCATGATAGATAACCTGCTGTATCTTTGATATGAAGCACAATCAGAACAGATATATATTCGGTAAGAATGCATATTCATCTTTGCCTATGTGTTTGAAGCTAATCAAAGAGATGGGAATATCCTTTTAAGTCATTACCCAACACATTTCATAAAAGGTAATAAATATTAGATATGTATGCTCTATTAGGTCATATGAACGCAATATGTCAGTGACCAGACAACGGCAATTTCAATTGGCAACATCAGCAGCTCTGTTGGTAAAGGGGATGACTGTAATGAGACAACCTCTTTAAGGATGAATAACCAGGATATCTGTAAGTTTACTTCAAAACATTACCCTGTTTGGACCCTATACTTCTGGATATCTGCTGTCAGGTAACAGAAGGCAACATTCTGATGTGAATTTATCCTAACCCATAACAACCTCAGTAAGCTGTTTTTATGGCAGCTATTCAGGAGATATATTCTGATGCTTTGCCTCTATGCTGTCTCTAATCTAAATGCAGATTGCACAACCCTGTCAAGACGTATGCAAGAGGTGGGTGGGTGCACATTTCAAAAGGGTATCACTGCTGCCTCCATATACAGTTGTGCTCAAAAGTTTACATAACCCGGCAGAATTTTAGCTTTCTTGGCCTTTATAGAGAATATGAATGATAACAGAAAAACTTTTTTTCCACTCATGGTTAGTGGTTGGGTGAAGCCATTTATTGTCAAACTACTGTGTTTCTCTTTTTAAATCATAATGACAACCAAAAAACATCCAAATGACCCTGATCAAAAGTTCACATACCCTGGTGATTTTGGCCTGATAACATGCACAGAAGTTGACACAAATGGGTTTGAATGGCTTCTAAAGGTAACACCCTCACCTGTGACCTATTTGCTTGTAATCAGTGAAAGTGCATAAAAGCTGAGGGAGTTTCTGGGATCCAGACAGACTCTTGAATCTTTCATCCAGCCACTGACATTTCTGGATTCTGAGCCATGGGGAAAGCAAAAGAATTGTCAACTGATATATGGGAAAAGGTAGTTGAACTGTATAAACCAGGAAAGGAAATCAGTCAGCAGTGTTCAAACTGTGATTAACAAATGGAAAATCAGGGGCTCTGTAAAAATCACACCACGGTCAATTTCGGCCACAACAATTGTTCAGGATACAAAGAAAAACCCACAAATAACATCAGCTGAAATACAGGACTCTCTGAAAACTAGCGGTGTGGCTGTTTCAAGATGCACAATAAGGAGGCACTTGAAGAAAAATAGGCTGCATGGTCAAGTCGCCAGATGAAAGCAATTACTGCACAAATGCCACAAAGTATCTCGCCTACAATACGGCATATAGCACAGAGACAAGCCTCAAAACTCCTGGAACAAGGTCATTTGGAGTGATGAGACCAAAATCGAACTTTTTGGCCACAACCATAAACGTTCCATTTGGAGAAGTGTCAACAAGGCCTATGGAACACCATCCCTACTGTAAAGCACGGAGGTGGATCACTGATGTTTTGGGGATGTGTGAGCTACAAAGGCACAGGAAACTTGGTCAAAGTTGAAGGAAAGATGAATGCAGCACATTATCAGCAAATACTGGAGGCAAATTTGCACTCATCAGCCCGGAAGCTGCGCATGGGATGTACTTGGACGTTCAAACCTGACAACGATCCAAAACACAAGGCCAAATCGACCTCTCATTGGCTAAAGCAGAACAAAATGAAGGTTCTGGAGTGGCCATCTCAGTCTCCTAACCTCAATATCATTGAGCCACTCTGTGGAGATATCAATCGTGAAGTTCATTCAAGACAACCCAAGAATTTACAGGAACTGGTGGCTTTTTGCCAGGAAGAATGGGCAGCTTTACCATCAGAGAAAATAAAGAGCCTCATCCACAACTACCACAAAAACCAAAAAGAAATTCAAGCTGTCAAATTATTTAGAGGGGACAATACACTGATTAAAGAACTGAGGTTATAAACTTTTGATCAGGTCATTTGATGTTTTTTGGTTGACATTATGACTAAAAAGAGAAAACACAGTAGTTTGACAATAAATGGCTTCACCCAACCCCGAACCCTGAGTTGGAAAAAAAAATTTGTTTTGTTATCACTCATATTCTCCAAAAAAAGCCAAGAAAGCAAAAGATCTGCCCCGGGGGGATGGAAAACTTTTGAGCACAACCCGTACAGGCAAACTCAATTATATGAGGAACCCCCCAAAAAACCCCAAAAAGGGTTCATTCTGAGTAAAAATTTTTTAAGGGTTTTTTTTTTGGGATATCAATACAGTTTAAGCCAAAAAAATTTTTCAATAAAAATTCAGAAAGATTCATGGATACAAATAAAACCCTCTATCAGGCATACAAAGATAAGGCTGGAATAGTGTAAGAAGCAGCAGGATAATGCTCTCACTCAGAACACACCGGCCGCATTACCCTGCAGGTTCACCCTCCTGCTTCTTTGGGCCCTTTTTTCACCAGAGTTTACCCCTTTCCCTGTTTTAACCTTTTAGGATCCCTCTTTGGGGTTTCCCCCTGTCGGTCCCCAAAACGGGCAACAATTAGCAGTGAGAAATTTTCGCTTTTCTGTCTAAAGTCGAACACGCAGCGGCGTTTTAATGAGGGATCTACCGCTGGTGGGGTTTTTTTAAAAAACGCAGCCGGCTCCGTCTTGAAAAGAATTGCATGTCAATTCTTTTCAAGGCATATTCAGCTCACAAACTGTGGCATCCCCGGCCCTACTTGTTTTAAAGGGGGTTTTTATTTTTTTTCTTAAAGTGTTATATTTCCTTGCTATGTGTCCATTTAATTATTAATGGGCCCAGTGTTCTTTAAATTTGGAAAATTTTAATAAACGCAGCATGGGCCATCGCTATAACGTAATGGTGCTTCTTCAGGCTCTTTATATTGAAGAGATTGACATTAGAAAGAGTCCCCCATCTGCACATTACAGATAATAAAGACATTCCCAACATAAAGTTCTTTTTGATACTCCTTAGGCTTGGTTCACACTTTACATTACTGCATGTGTGTCTGAACTGTATAAAAAATGCATGTAGAAAGCGTATGCATTTTTGGTAATGCAAGTGGTTTTGGATTTAACTATAATTAGGAACACAAGTGAAATTTGGGGGTAATTTAAAAAAGCAGCGTTTATTTAATAGCAGTGTTTTAAAAATGCAACATGTGAACCCCCCCCCAGATGGGATGACTTTATGTCTTATTGGGCTTTACCTGTGTAAATACCCTGATATAAGTCATCCATTCCAGAAGTTTGGAAAGGTGGGGAAAAGGAAAGACTGTTAAACACCACCCAGAGTGTTGATAGCTGTTCAAAAACATATATATATATATATATAAATATATATATATATATATAATATATAATATATATATAAAAAAATAAATTATATATAATATAAAATAACAGACTCCAAAAAACAAATTGAAAAAATTTAAAAAGGGGTGCCGCAGCAAAACTTTCCCATACAAAAAAGTTCCAAAATACAGAGAAAAAAGTCCACGGGACTCCAAAAAGCATTCAACAATAAGGAGTTTAATTCCCCCATGCCAAAAGAGCGAGTTTTAGCCCCCACGAGCCTTTGTCAAGCAAAAGTCAAAGCAAAAGCCTTTTGCTTTACAAAGGCTCTGTGAGGGAGCGAAACTCGCTTTTTGACATGGGGGAATAAACTACCTTATTGCTTTAATGCATTTTGGAGTGCCGTGGACTTTTTTTACTCTATAATATATATATATATATATATATATATATTATATATATATATATATATATATATATATTATGATAATATATATATATACAGTATATATATAATAGTATATATATATATAATATATATATATATATATATATATAGTATATAACCAAAATTTTACATACACTATATAAAAAGACACATAGCATGTTTTTCTCACTATCTGACATGAAATCAAGAATAATTCTGCCAAATGCTAGAATAATGAGGCGGGAGATTTTTTTAAGACATTTTTATTAACTTTCTGGCAAAGTCAAAAGTTTACATACATTTCATAGTATTTGGTGCATTGCCACTTAAACTGTAATGACTTTGGGTCAAACGTTTGGATATCCTTCCACAAACTTCTCACAATAGTTGGTATGAATTTTGGCCCATTCCTCCTGACAGAACTGATGTAACTGATCCATGTTTGTAGGTCGCCTTGCTCACACCTACCTTTTCAGCTTTGCCCATAAATGTTCAATAGGACTGAGATCAGGGCTTTGTGATGGCCATTCTAAAACATCGACTTGGTTGTCCTTAAGCCACTTTGTAACCAGTTTGGCAATAGCTTCGGGTCATTGTCCATTATGAAGACCCATTTCCGCCCAAGTTTTAACTTCCTTGCTGATATCTTGAGAGGTTGCTTCAGTATTGCCACATAATCTTCTCTCCTCATGATAACATCTATTTCGTGAAGTGCACCAGTCCCTCCTGCAGCAAAACAGCCCACAACATGATGCTGCCACCCCTGTGTTTCACAGTTGGGATGGTATTCTTTGGCTTCCAAGCTTCTCCCTTTTTCCTCCAAATGTAACAATGGTCATTGTGGCCAAACAGATTAATTTTAGTTTTTGTCCAGACCCACAGGAAAATGTCTCCAAAAATGGTAGGTCTTTGTTCCTGTGTGCATTTGCAACATTTATCCTGGCTTTATATGTTTCTTTGTGTAATGAACTTTTTCCTGCAGAGTTGGCCCTTTCAGCCTATGTTGATACAGTGCTTGTTTCACTGTGATATTGTCACAATCTACCAGCTCCACAGAAAAAAAAAAAAAAACAAAAAAAAAAAGTAGAAAAGTCCAGCTTCACAAGATCTTTTGCTTTGTTCTTGAGGTTGATATGCACATTCAAACCAAAGCACGTTCGTCTCTGAGACACAGAACCCATCTTCTTCCTAAGTGGTATGATGGCTGCACATTCCCTTCAGGCATCTGGAAATTGCACCCAAGGATACTCAAGACTTGTGCAAGTCCACAATTCTCTTCCTGATTCTATTTCTGGTGTGAATTAATATACATCCACAGGTGTGTCTCTAATTAACTCAGATTTCCCAATAATTTTTTTGGGGATCGTGGGGGGGGAAGCGTAGGGGGGGGGGGCGGCGGAAAGACAGGGTGAACATGCAAAATGGGTTTGTCGCCCGAAATTGTTTTAAATGGCATAGCAATTCTAGTGGTATGTAAATTTTTTACGTTTGCCTGAAAGAACCTAAAAATGCCTTAAAAAAAAATGCTCGGGTCTCGGTCAATATTAGCCTGGCAAATATGGCCAATATAAATAAAGTTGGTGATACTACATTGACCCTAAAATGGTGTAAGTGTTTATTCTGATTCATGGTCAGATATATTTATATGGAATATTGACTTTTTTCACATCTTAGATACGTAACAGCTACCCTAAAACCTCATATATATACAACACACACACACGAACACACACCACACACAACGACACAACATCTTAAACACACACGACACACTGACTACACACAACACACACAGCGACACCACGCCCCACACATATCTTGTATCCGCGCCCCCTTCCCTAACCCATACCCGTTCAATAACTACCCGCTGCCACCAGCCATCTAAACAAAAAACCGACCCCCTTAACCCCCCCTGTCCACCCCCACTACACACACACCCCGCCAATAAAACCCATAAACTCCCCCCCCACCCAAATCATTATCGCCCATCAGCAACACCATCAACCCCCAAGCCCACCCTAACCCTGTGACGTTACCATTATACCCGGGGAAACCCCGAAGGCCCCCGGCGGGTGGCCAAAACACGACCATCATCTATAATTATAGAGAGCCAGCCACCGTCGGTGGATAAATACCACCGCGTCTAAGACGTTACAGTTCTGACCCATCAACAAACTCTCGACACACACACAATACACAACACGACACTGCCCCCCCCCCCACCCTACCCTTCCTAACCCTTGTCCATCCCGCACTAAACACGGTACACACCGCATACGACCCTCCACTTAACCCCGCCCTCTCCAACATTTTCGTAGGCGTGAAACAACAACAACAGATACCCTCCCCATGATAACCCCGTGCCAGGCATTCCACAGTTGCACATGAGATACCAGAAACGAAAGGTGTAGAAATCTTCTTACCCAAGGTCACGCGACTAGCAAACCCCAATTGACACCCCATAAGAACCCATCCCAAAACCCCTCTCGCCCCAAAAAAAAACTATCCACCCACCACTAACCCCAACCGATCCCCGCCCGCCACGCGCACCCACTCCCGAAATACCCCCGTGGGTCCCTATGCCATTGAACTAGAAACAATATATACAACACTATATAACACACGCATACACTCACGAATCAAAAGTCACGACACAACCTCACACAGCTCCCACACGTTTCATCCACAGAAACATTCACGTACCCCATGACACCCGGTTCCTACCCTGCTCCCCGATACCCTACTCAACATCCCAACCCATACCAGCTTAGGTCAAGGCCCCATGCTAGTGTCAGACAATTACAGTATCCAGTGTCTGTTAACCCATATATTCATGTAAGGTTGCTGTAATTTTTGAGTGTTTATGCACAAGGTCAGCAGTTTTCAGCCAGAAAATAGTCATAAACAGAAGCGAGTCGTTTTTTTTCATACCGCCCACCCACGGGTCGGCAGAGCCTAGCCCCAGGCCCCCCCACCTCAACAGATAAACCTATTACTAAGCCTCTTTTCCCACCCCCCCCCCTTACCATCCTCACCCTCATTTATCATAAATCCCTTCTCCATCCCCCTTCCCGACAGCGCATCTCCTCGAGCACCACATCCAGGCATCCTCCCCCCCCACCCCCCACCACCCCGCGACCAGCTATAGAACAAACACACTGGATCCCCCCTTTAACCTCCCCCTATCAAACATCCCTCCAAAGCCACGCAAGCCCCCACTCCCAAAACAGCCACTGTAGCTCCACGCGACCGACGCATATACGTTAGCCGTCCGCACCAGTAATTCATGCCACAGCATAGCTTGTCTGACCTCCACCAAGGGGGACATTAATCTATGTTGACCGGTTCCCTGTTAACTGGAAGTTGTGTATAAATTGTAATTCGCCCGCAACTGATCTTTGACTATTTCTTACCTTATGCGCTAAAAACAGCTATCAAACCTTGCCATAGGTGGACACACGACACACTACAAGAGCCGCCAACACCATCGACCGGTTCCAGCCCACGGCATCGCCGTCCCTTGGGGGTCGCTTAAGCTCACGGATCGTCCGTCTGATTTGATAGATCGGGATATTTGCACAAACAATAAATGGCACTCTTGACTGCAGGTCTAAGGTGTCGGGAGCTAGCCTCAACCAGTTTTATTCAGACAGTTTTTTTTCAGCACTTACCACCCCCCCCACTCACGTTACCGACCTGGCCCCGAACCCAACAACCTCTCAAAATGCCCCATACTAAATCGTAAATTCTGACCTAATGTCCAGCCTCAACACCGTGTACTCTCTGTCGTAACGTTTATATGTGGTCCATCCCCTCCAGCCGTCTGGTGGTCCAGAGCTCTCCTCTCGGCAGCCTCTGCTGCACTATCAGCTAGCAGACCACGCCCCCCTTATCACCTGTAGTTGAGGGGCCTCTAATAGCCCTACAGGGATTGGCCCAAAACCTGGCCACGGGGAAACGTTGGGGCCGGGCCTCGGGCCACCCAACGCTACGACCGACGGGCTTTTCCCTGCCTTCCACCCACCGCTCATGTTCAGCCAGGCATCCAAACAAGCACCCTGTTACAGTAACCAAAAGTCACCTGAGACCAGGCAAGTCTCGCTTCCCCCACCGAATCCCAGACCTATCAGTGGCACGTTTGTAGGCAGGCACCCTTCTGAATTCCCCCATAGCGGCAGAGACGCTGCAACTGCACCAGTCATCTCGCGGACAATATATTATATATATATATATATATAGTTAACAAAATCACACACACACTACAGCACGACTACACACAACACACGACTACATACACTACACATCACACACACTCCATATGTCCCCCCACCTCACCGTTCCCCCCCCCCCACGCCTTTACCCCCCTTCAATTGAAACTTTCCCCCACAAAAGAACCAAATTCCCCACATATTAACTCTACATTTACACTTCCTCAGGACACCCGCACCCATCTCGAACCCAAGAAAACACAGTAAAACCCCATAAATACCCAAGCGACCCAGTGGAAGGTACAGGAACCAAGAAATAACACCAAAAACTCTAAGGCACCAAATCCCCTAGACCTACACCCCCGTGCCCCTCCCCACACCCTAACCAAACATACACTTATTTACGTACGCCAATTCACCTTCTCGCAGCCGCCAGGACCTACAAACGTCCCCGACTTCATAAAACAAAGCTGTTCATACTACAGAATGGGATGTCCCGGGCTTGCAACTAAAGCAGGGGCTGCAGCGCTCGAGTAGTTCCATTTCACTGACTCGCGTCAGTGAGCCAGTCATGCATATTCCGTGAGGTGTGGGGCAGCGCTAGATTCAAGGTGAGCATGGAGTATATGTTATTTTTATATTTAAAGGGAAGCAAAAGCCTAAAGACAATTTAATTTTTTTTTTATAAGTGAACTTTGTATGAGGTGTGAATATCACTACTGACCTCGCCTCCCTGGCGCCTAAGAAGATAAAGGAATGCCTTAGAAAAATATAATGAACATACAAAAACCCCATAACCATCAATGATCCTCCCATCCACATTAATGTTTGGGCCAGTTCAGTCGCCCTATTACGACATCCCCGAACTAACCACCCAACATAAATTTACCCACAGCCATTATAACCAATGACTGTAAATCACTCCGAAAAAATGTAACAACATCCCCACCAGAGTTGCATATATATAACCGCCGAAAGAAAATTAAATTGTGTATGAGGTCTTATCCTTAAGGAAAATGTAATCATTCTAACAAACACCAAAAACCCAATACCCGTTTTCCACATCAGAAAAATATATAGGGCACATTGTCGACTGGGGGGTCTGGGGCCCCACATGGGAGTAGATCTCTTGGGTGGCCCTCCCTGACAGTCCAGGAAAAATAATATCGCCACTTTCGGACGAAAAATCTCGCCCCCATAAAAACCACATAATAACAGTTTGTCAACACAGATCCAGTAAAGTTGTAGAACCAAGAGCAATTGAGTCACACATAATGACACCAGGACAAACATATCATAGGACACAGGGCTAAGATCGCACCCATATCCAATAACCCCCATCTCCACCCGCATGCAATAACCCCCATCTCCACCCGCATGCACTATCCCCCAATCACCTCCCGCAAGCAAATAAAAACCCCCCAGCACCACCTGCAAGTCAAGAACCCCCCCACACCACGCCTCGCTTTCAATAACCCCCATCCCAGCCCGCGTGAAGCCAAAACCCCCATCTCCCCCCGCATGCACCACTACCCCCATCTCCCCATCGCTCCAGCCACTATCCCCCATCATCACCCCCGGATGCACTAACCCCCATCTCCACCCACATGCACTATCCCCCATCTCCCCCACCTCCACATTCAACTAAACCGCCCATCGACCAGCCCACATGCACTATCCCCCATCTCCACCCACATGCACTATCCCCCATCTCCACCCACATGCACTATCCCCCATCTCCACCCACATGCACTATCCCCCATCTCCACCCACATGCACAAGGTCCCCCCCAACGATCCACCCACATGACACTATCCCCACTCCACCCACTTTGTTTACCACTGATCCCGCCCACCACCCCACATCCACTATCCACCTCCACCTCCACATACAAGAATCCCCTACCACTCCCCCACATGACAATATCGCCCCTCCACCCACAACAATAGCGCGCTCTCCAACCGGGCAGAAAGCCCTTGGGTTCCACGTCGAGTTCCCCTCCGCCTTCGCTCCGTACTCCAAAACCGCCACCAGTTATCGCCTCCCATACCCTCTTACACCCCCTCCACACCCCTGAATCTTTGACCCATCCGTTGACACATAGACCGCTTGTCATAAAACCTGGAGCCTTCAACATCCATCCACGCCCCGCGTCCCCATCTTCCACACCGTGCTCGCGTTAGTTATGCAATCCCACGAGGGACAGACACCAGCAAGTTCAGTTAATATAACCTACAACAGAAGCCGAGTGCGCATAGAAAAAGACCTACAGATTAGGACGACGGGCTCACCATGGACGAAGGACACCTCCAATTTCTCTACCCCCCCGCCGCATTCACTGCGGCCCTCCAGTCACTAGTACAGACAGGCCAGCTCACTGAATCCCAACCAACCCCACTCCACACCATCTGCCCACCCACTCTTACAGTCCCAGTGCTCCTCACCTTTACCCCCCCACTCCCCCCCGTTCTAACCCACACTCCCTAATATCCTCAATCTTGTTACCTCCTCTCGTTGTTCCTTACGTGTTCAGGAAAACCTACCAACACCGCTCATAGGTAGGAGCCTACAGAGTGGTCAGTACACGTCAGCGTCATTTGAATATCACCAAAGCAACACCGCCAAAAAAGACAGATGCCCGCACCGCGTGGTTCAGTCCACTCAGCACCGTACGACTTCCCAACACACACACCTACCAACAAGATGGACCATGACAAAGAGTGACATCCCCGGGCTTCTTTGACCGTAAAACCACCAAGCCCCCCAGCACACGACTCGCCCGTGTGCCCACGATCACCTCCACCCGGCCCGCACCTTACGAACCCATCCCACCCCCTCCCAGTCTCCACCACGCTCCCCCGCACTCGTGACTTGTTGAGACCCGCTCCTCATCTCACCTTACCCTCACCCTCAACACCGTATCCACCTCTTCCCATCAACCCCAACGACTCCTGACACCCACCTGTACGACCCCTGTGCGTCCCTACCACACAGAGCTGCTATCTATCACGGTGACACTCATTAGTCCGATTTCTAAATACCCCTGAATACTATCCTTCTAGCATTCCGATCCACAGAACGCGCCTCATCAGCCAAGTGACCTTCCTCCCCCAACCATGTCACCAGTCCGTATCCCAACACCCCCCCCCACACAAACTCCAACCGCCCAAAATACAACAAACCCTCCACTCAAACCCAAAATCATCCCGTCCCATCATACCTCCCCCAATATTCCCCTACTTGTGTAGGTTTCTTCGCGTGTCCCACTCGCAACTCCAAGCAGCTTCCCACTACACCACCGTTGGAAGGCTCTTCTTATTTTCATCGGTCCCACCCCTCAGGGCTCACATCACGTCACAAACTGTGCATCTGCATGCACTCTCCCAACAACAACCCATGGGTATACTTACTGACCACCCTCGCCCTACTTACGTAACATTTCCCCACTGCCCTGCTCCTCTCAGACATACTACTGGATTATCCCAACAACTGTACTGACATCTTACGTTTACTAAACTTACCATACCAAAAGCACACTTGGCATCGCTCCTAAACTGCCCCCCAAACGTTATACCACCCTTGCCTTAACGTGTCAAGCCCCCGCAGATCCGACCACCTCTTCCTAATAACAGGGCCCTACAATCTGGATATAACGCTCTTCAACTGGTACACCAAACGAAACCTGTCTAGTGAGCAAGGAAGCGACGAGGTGCCCCCCGCCTAGGTAGCTACTGATGTAGTAGTCAGTCCCCTTTAGTATTGTCGGGTACCAGAGTGGGGGCCCCCCTGTAGGGTAGAGCAATAGGCGTCCCTTTAGTAGCCAGGCCCCCTGTAGGTAGTACCAGGGGGCCCCCATTTAGGTAGGCCATGTACCCGCCAATGGTATGGTAGCCTGGATGTGAGGGGTTACCGCGCCGGCCCTTTAGGGTTAGTCAGGGATGTATGGTGGAGGGTGGGGGGGACCCCCCCTTGTAGCCAGGGACACCCCCTTTGTAGTCGAGGTGGACAAGAGCAGTACTCGCAAAAACCGCCACTTTATAGTCAGGGAACCCGCCCCCATTTATAGACAGTGCCCTCGGCGTCCCCCTTTAATAATGATCAGTTGACCGCCCCTTAGTAGTCAGGACCCTCCTCTCCCCATTATAGATTCAGAGTAGAACCCCGTGGGGGCCCATGTAGTCAGGGGCGGACCTACCGGGGGCTCCGCCGATTTAGTCAGGGACCCCCTTTAGTAGTCAGGGACCCCTTAGAAGCCAGGACCCGTCCAGTTGTAGCCAGGGACCGGTTGCCATGTAGCCAGGGACCACCTATAGCCCGGGGGGCTCCGTTTTCCCCTCGCCTTTTGAAGCCTCCCGAGGGGCCCCCCGACGCCCTAAATGACTTTCCAGGGCCCCGGCCCTTCCCTTGTAGCCGAGGGCCCCCCGTGCGGCCCCCAATGTAGCCCGTGGTCCTCCGCGCCTGTGTAGGTTCATCAAGACAAAAAAAAAACCGCCACCACTTACCATTCTCGGGGCACCGCGGAGGCCGGCCGGCTGGTTGCTAGCCGCCTGCATCTCCGGAACAGCACAGTCCACAACGAGCTTTCCATCACCCCCATTAACCCTGCCAAACATCATCAAGGGCCCAGGCTAACCCCCCTTTAAATATTCACATCCATCCTCTACTTTCGTTTAACATCAAACCTCCCCAAATTATTACACCACCCAACACTCATCCCCAAATTACCTACATTCATATAACATTAAAAAACATTTCCGCTCCTATGATCATACCTAAAACTACCAATAATCAGCCGATATGTCAAGTACCATTGTGATATTGTACCACATGGGGGGTATGTGAACGTTTTTACGAAGTTCGCATGCAATTCCCAAAACCCGTTTCAAATGTGTATCCTTTGTTTTTACACAACATCACGTTGTGCAAATAAAATAGCGGGTCCCAGGATCTGTCCAGACGGCATCGGGCATACCAGTATTTACTTTATTCCGGGTCTATGGTACTGTGTGGAGGTAGGTCGACTGGTTTCCTTGATGTGGATTGTCAAAAGAAACAACTACCTACTACTAATAATACTACGCCTTCATTCTCACCACAAACCCCTAATGCCCCCACCACCACTTTACCCCATGGGTCCTGGCTCATCAAAGCTTCCTAGCCCGTCTTACCCTCCCAGTCATTTTCATCTTACTGCCATTCGTTTCTATCATCCCCCCAGCCCTCTCATCCTCATGCCCCCCCACCAACCACAATTCCTTTATATCACCTTTTAATACTCCCCCCCTTTCCCTTCCCCGAACAGATACCACTTCCATCCCCATCATCCTTGTTATCTCCCCCCCCAAACCAATTACCCAGACTATATCACGACCCATTCCTTTAATAAACAATATCCCAAATGCCCAACATACCTAAGAAAGATCTCAAACCAACTACACACCACGTAATACAACCGCACCTTATCACATACCCCCATAAGTACATTACAATACAGAATCCACATGCAACAGAAGAATAAACCATTCCCACTGACTCGAATATAAATATAAGCACACGAGGTTAGTATCGTAAACACATGCTAAATTATATTTGGCAGTCTGATTTTCACCGGTGAAAATATATCTATAGAACATGTTCATTTTCCTTGGTCGCTTATTCCCACAGCATGACAAAACAAGGAAATATTAGACTGATTGGATTTGTCCAATTAATGATGGCAAAACACCTTGATATTATAAACAGGCTCCTCCAACAATAATGAATTGTTGTTTATATATCATGTAGATCCACATCCAAAACCGCATAGAAATGATTGGGACTCATTTCTGACTTTTTTTTTTTTCTAACACGGTTTTCAATGGCAGAATTTTACTTAACAGTGCATATTAGTTGATTGCCCATAATAATCAGGTTATCTCATTAGACAGTCTACTCAGCTTCTACTTACCCATCGGCTGGATAATGAGAGGAGTACTAGAAACTCCTAGATACTCCTAATAAACTGCTATGCAGAACACATAATGTTTAAAGTTTAATTAAAGAGCAATAGGGCTTTATTCAGCCAGTATGTCCTACGTGAAAAAACAGTTTTTATTTATTTAACTTTATGCAGGATATATCAACTATTGCCTTCTCTCTTTGGTTTCCTTTTGTGTTACAGTATCGTTGCAGGACATAAATATGAGGAAAGCATTTAAAACTCCCACGCAATTACAAAACCATCCACAGTGGGTCTCGAATACCTAGTACCGAACCCGCGTAAGTGGAGAGTACCAAAGCCCGTCGCTGATGACACTGCCACCAGCCACTCAAGGCACCTACCGCCATACAGTAAAACTTGAGGAACAAAGCACACTGTGGCATACTTTGCCATGTTGTACAGGGATACACATGTTTTAGTATTTGTTGTATTTGCTTTAGGGATCACCACCCAAAATTGTTGGGCTCCTAACAGCCAAATCATCAGGGCCTTCTGGATCCCCTTTTTTTCTTGCCTTCATCAGTCCCTAGCTATAAGCCAAGTCAACCAATCACGCTAGGCAGCTACATCTACTCATTTATTCATCAAACCACATAACACCCATGATTTTTCTGTACATCCCAAAAGGTGAATTCTATTTCAATCTGAGTTGTTTATATATGTGGACTACGCACCTTTGTTGGAAACATTGTGAAAGTTATCTGTCTGTTCACATAACGCTGAAGCTTAGGCTAAGTTTCAGACGAAGACGGCATAATATCGGGGCGTAAGATATTGCTCCGCAGCATAACGCCTAGGACTGTTGTGAGCACGCACCGTAAATTTTTCAGAATTACTGAGTATTATACCAAATTAAATAATATTAAGTTAATAAATTATAGGATATCCAAAACAAATTTTTATTATTAAAAAAATGAAAAATCTGTACCAAAATTGATATTAACAACAAAAACATTTTTAATATAAGTCGAAAACCATCTGTCTTTAACCTTTATTTATACTACTCTAAATAATGGTTCAGCACTAGAAGAGCTCCTAAAATTTCAATTAAAACTGTTCAATATAGTATCTCATATACTATGGGTCACAATGGCACTTCGCCTGTGGCATCTAATTTTTATGATAGAATGATGCAAGAGATAACGGAATAAGTCCTTCCCCCAGTGAAAGAGCCCATTAGTTCATGTTTACAGATTTCTTTTTTTGGATTTGAAAACCACTGAAAAGCGACAGTCAACCTTTTATGTACATTGATTAAAATTAGAAAGTCCGATCACAGTCCCCAATGCACGGATTTCTGTCCACTAGGAGACTTTTCTTAGAACTTCTGTGCCGTTCATGAAAAACTTAGAACGAGTTTCATTTTCTTCGGCCCCGGTTTTCAGAGCAGAACAAAAAACAAGTGAATTGTGAAGTGGAACGGTTTCCAATCCACAAATCGCGGACAAATGCCGTCCCCCAGCGTGCCAGAAATGACAATACCAGTTGTAAAATTCGAAAGGTATTTTGTCTTTGCCATGGGAACGCACGCGGTCAAACTTACTGAAGAACTGCAACATTTTTATTCTGTTACTTCTCTTCTCTATAGAGACTAGTGCAATTCATTTAGTTGATTTTCTAATGAAAAATGAAGTTAATAATAAAATTTTGTTCAGATTTTTTATTTATTTTTTTTAATTTTATTTTAATCAGATGATCATCAGTGTGGGAATTTTGTTGCTCTCAACCTTTTTTCTTCATATTGCAATAGCCGGCACACCACAGGTCTCGCTGGGACCTGTGGTGCACCAAGCAAGATCACTGCCATAGTTTCTATTCACTAACATGCTATTCTAGTGCTTTTATTTCTAGCTTGCGGTGATGTGTCTGTAATCACTTTAATAATGGGATTTCTGGTAAATGCTGTATTGGTTTTCTAATATTAGATTATATTAGATTATTTAATTTATTATTGATTTTGTAGTATATCATTTAATATTAATTTTATATTATTTAATTGTAAATACATTTTATATTATTTAGACATTAATTTTATATTATATTATTTCATATTCACTCTATATTAGTGGAAAATTATTTTATTTAATATAGTTTAATAATTAAAATCAGTAAGCAACTGTCAGGAATTCAGTGGAGTCTTCTCTTGTGCATCAACCATTCTATGTGGCACAGATAGGCTTCACACCAGGATTACACCTATGATGTGCCAGATGTATGAACCACAGTAGGACAGGGTCATACAAACTGGCACATTCTAGACTGCTCCAAAGCTTTTTTGAACTGCCGTGTCTGCACCAAGTTCATACATCTTGTCTTTAGTATGTGCATCAAGAAAGCTCCTGAGGTACAAGCTAAACTTGTTCCTTCCATTGTCAAAGAGAGGCACAAAGAGTATCCTTTTGGCTTCCATTAGTATGCCACAAAAAAGGAATGGAATAACAGAGCAGGCTACAATAAAATCCATCCAACAGAGTTCAGTAACAAAAAAAAAAAAAAGTACTTAAAACATATGAACTTTTCAACATAAAAGCCTATGTGTGACAGATACCAAGAGCTTTTCAACAGCTTTTCATGGGATACATGCTATAGTTGCCTTTCTGATTAAGATTTTAAGTCAATAAATATACACAAAGACTGTTCATAAGGTATTGTCTGATGTTCTTAGAATAACGGACTCACAAATGTTGGGGTATCTGCTCTTCTGATCTCTCTGCTCTGTGTAGTGCTGCACAACAATTGTAGATGCCTAGAAGTTTTACAGGGTTTTGTCCAAAGAGAGGTTGTGTGAAGAAACCAAGCGGAGGTGATTTCAGATCCCTTTCTATTGGCGCTTTCCTCCTCTTCATATGACAAAGATTAGACCGATTCAGTCAGGAATTTTCGAATTACCTATTTATTAGAATATATAAGTAAATTATAACATGCTTTAGGTTAAACTAACCTCTTAATTCAATAGTTTAAATGTAACGGATGAGCAGGTAGTGGATCCTCTGAACCACCGCAAGCGATCGTATAAGCCACGCCAGGGAGCGGAATCTAAATAGGTCCCGATATTCACCAGAGCCCGCCACAAAGCGGGATGGACTTGCTGCGGCGGGAGTCTACCAAGTTGCTACCCCTGACATGACTTGCTTGCGGTGGCAGCCGAGGTGTAGCGTGGTACAAAATCGTTAGGCTAGGTCGTAGTCGGGGACAGGCGGTAAGGTCAGGATAGGCGGCAAAGGTTCGTGGTCGAGGGATGGAGGCAAGAGGTTCGGTACACAGGTTATAGACAAGACACAGGGAACGCTTTTTCGATAGGCACAAGGCACTAAAGATCCAGCAAGGTCACATTGGAGGTGGAACCTTGATATAGGTTCAGCGGCCGGCAATCAGCAGCTGGCAGGAGGATGCTGATGGGCAGGAGCACGGCTGGGTGAGTATATGCCGCTCGGGGCACGAGTGCGCCCGCGGCCTGCAACGCGGACCGCGGCGCCACTCGTCCCCGGCACCGGGGCACTTACCGAGCTACAAATGCGACCGCAGCCTGACTTGCGGGCTGCGGTGCCATTCGTAACAGTAAATATACAAAGTGGTCTCTTGAGTATAAAGAAAATAGGAAAAATGGAAAGGGAAAGGACAAAGCATAAAATTAGCAAATGACAAATTAAAAAAAAAGTAATATTAAAAAAACTTGACTTAAAAGGGTTTTCTCACCATGCTGTTTCACAGAGTCAGAGGCAACTGCACACTCTTTCTGGTCAGGCTGTGGGGGGGGGTTCTATAAAAGTGATTAGCATACTTAGCTTATATAAAACTAGCTGAGCGTTACAGTGATATGAGTGCAGGAGATTTCATCTATAGAAAAAAAAAGTTACAAATGTTCTTATCAAAGTTAAACAATCTAATCTTGTTAGAGATAAAGACTGTGCTCTGTCTGACCATTTTGACGTCACTTCCTGCTCTTTGTCTGATCAGGAAGGGAGGTATGGACGGTAACCTAGGGATACTTATATGCACTCAGAGTAGTTAAAATCTCTCTTGTCTTCTGACCAAGGCAACATGTAAAGAGCAATGGTTGTAGTAAAAGTCTTAATTTACTTTTCCCGACGTGTTGAAAGCTAATCATTGTAGTGAGAAAACCCCTTTAATAGTGATGAGCAAACAGTAAAATGTTCGAACCTCGAACTTTAGTGTGTTCGGTTCGACTTGAACCCCATTAAAGTCAATGGGAGAAGATGTTCGGGTTAATTTTTATACCTGTACAGGTGAGGAGAAGCTTTAATTACCATCCATAACAGTACACCAAAACTAGGCGCATTATAAGCCTGGCACGACACATTCTAATGCGCCTAAAAAATAAACGCTGTGCATCTCCATTACACAATGCGCCAGAGTCGCCGTTGAGGCGCATTACATACACATACACATTACATACATTAGTATTGATACGTTATGTGCCTCCATTGCGCAATGCGCAGTGCTGCCAATGATACGCTATGTGCTGTGATTTGCGCAATGCACCTATTTTAGGCGCATTATGTTTACTATGCAAGGTATACCTGACACCAATCTTCAGACATGAAAACCATTAAAATAGCATGTCGAATGCCATGTCGAACGCGAACATTTACTCGAATGAACAGTAAAATGTTCGGTTCGGTTCTAGTTCTAAAAAAACTTAACTTTTCTCGAACGGTTTGATCAACACTGCCGTTTAAATGAATCAATCAGAAGAGACAGTAATCTCAAGAGAAAGAGGTGTTGTTGCTTAGCAACCACTCCGCTGATATGTATGGGAGCGAGTTATTTTCGCTGCAGAGTGAAAATATTCTGGGCTAACACTAAGAGCTGTCAAAACAGTCCTGGTTCTAAATGTCATAAACTGTGTATATGAATCTTTAACCGCTCAAAATCTGGTGGACCATGAATAAATACTAATGTACCCTGTGTGTACGCCTCATTCATATCATGTTTCATATCCAAAAGAGACTACCCTCGCTCTATAGACTCTTGTGGTCCCACTGTGGCAGAGCCGCAGTACACATCAAGTTACCTTTATGGAGGTTGCCCCATGGATACCAGCAAAGCATGACGGAAATGTGATGTGAATAGGACCTAAGCAGTGCAAAAAAGGAGCTGCATGAAAAGAAGGGGCTGTTTGATACCTAAACTAGGTGGTAAGAGTAAAGAGTGACTGCTGTGGTTCACTTATAATAATCAATTAATTTGGTAGCAGTAATCTTGATTGTCTGGCAATCAGTCAGTGAAGATGACATCTTTAAGGGGTCCTCTTATCTCATTTGTTAGTTTTAAAACATGTAGGCAAAGGAAAATAAAGACTATTAGCAAATACATTGCTGTTCCTATTTTGCTTTATTTTTCAGAGCTAGAGCAGTTCTTATCCCCTGCTTGTTTATACAAGTTTCTTTAGGTTACCAACTACCTCTCTCTGCTCTATAGCCCTGGCCAGGCTGGTGAAGTCACTCCCTGCTGTGTCTTGTCAGCATGACAGAGCTGGCTTCTCACAATCTATCCACTGATAAGAACTTTACCTGAGCACATTTATGTGTATTTATATGAAATATAACAGCAGATAAAAGGCTCAGCTGGAAATAGAAGCTTGCAGAGCTGAAATGTCAGTCACTGCTGTAGACCATTGTACAACCTCCACAGGAACTACGAGCCTAAAAAGGCTTTGAGGAGTGTGAATATGTGGGTCAAACCCTTTAAGCATATTGTTGTCATTAGCTAGTATTTAGGAACTTTTGGCAGGAGTTTACCTAGCTTTTTTAGTTGGGGAGGCAGTTTATGTTAAATAATATGTTTAGATGCATTCAGTAATGTATTGATGTGCTCAATAATGGCATTGGAGACGGCTGGCAACTTGTCAACTGAGCAGGCAGGTGATCTGGTGTACATGGCAAGGGGTTAATGTGTTGAGCAGAAGGTTTCATACTATTTGTAAAAAAAACCAAAAAAACTCCACAATATATAATGAAACATAATAAACCAATAAATAATTTGCAGTACAATCATATCAGTGCAATATTATTTCATTTAAGATCTGTAACCTATGGACCCCCAAAATGACTTGCTTTTAAGCACTTCAAATCTTTTGGGAAACTCATCACTTTCATTTGGTTTCAAGCAAACACCCTGCAACCCCCCTTCATGTTTCAGATAGCAATGTTTTAATACACTTTTCTTATGGATGATAATCACGCTATATTCACTGTAAAGAACAATCAAATTAGAACAACCAAATTAGAACAACCATTTTACAAACATATCAGTCCTGTACCTCATACAGTCTCTTCCACAGATATCGTGATGGCTGCTTACTCTCAAAAAGAAGAAAGTCAATAAAACTAGATCTCCACTTTAAAAACACTATATATCAGCACCATATACATCGGTGTGACATGTCTATCGCAGCACTATATGAATAAAACTGTGCTTTGCTTAGCCTGAGCCTTAAATACGAATAGTGATAATATATTCATATATAAGGCTCAAGCTAAGCAAAGCACAGTTCACTGACAAAGGAGACCGATACTCTCTGAAACTCGTCGGTAGTTTTCTGTATTACAAAAAAATTAAACGAAATCAACTCACCCGGTATGATCTTACTTGCTGGTTGATTGCAGGAACTATGCCCAGTGTGTTATGGTGCACGTAAGAAACAAATACCATCCGGCTGTAGACAGTCCAACTGAAATTCTCAAACAATGTAGATCTCTCCAGCATTCATAAATTATTGAAAAAAATCGCACTTTATTGAAAAAATTCATTTTAAAAACATGTTTAAAAACAAAAGAAACAACTAATATAACATACTGTCTACGCGTTTCGAGCCTAAGACAGAAATGGCTGTTGATCGTGACTACAAGTTTGCATTACTGATAAGTTCTTTAAGAAACGTCATAAAGAGCTAGAAAGTGGACATGTGTGAGTTAACTCTTAAATGAGCGTATTAAATAGCATGATGATCTGTCACCTTGCATTAGACAAAATTAGTCAGATCTATATAAAGCATAGCACATAATAACATAATAAAGATAACAAAAGGCATATATAACTACATATCCATTACTCTTACTAAACTACAAGAGAAAACGCATCCATAATGACTAAGAACCGCTTACATATGAACAAGCGTTGATGATACCAAACCTAAAAAGGGAATCAATATATATACATTAAATCCGTACGATAATTTAAAACTTTTTGGATGTCTTGTATCTAAATTCAGAATTCAATATGCCTCCCAATTTTTTAGTTTGCCCCTCCCAATCACCTAGTAGTTTTCTGTCCTAGTTAGGCTTCCATAAGCTACAGAACTCATTAGCTTGTCTGTGTGGATTCCGCATGCCACCGGCCAGGGAGTTTTAGCGAAAAGACCTCCTCACTTCGTTTCTGAAGCCTCTGTCTCCCTAGTGACTCATTTTAAGTTGTATTTATACAGTGAAGGAAATAATTATTTGATCCCTTGCTGATTGTGTAAGTTTGCCCACTGGCAAAGACATGAACAGTCTATAATTTTAAGGGTAGGCTAATTTTAACATTGAGAGATAGACTATTCAAAATTAAATCCAGAAAATCACATTGTATAAATTATTAAAATTTATTTGCATTTTGCTGAGAGAAATAAGTATTTGATCCCCCACCAACCATTAAGAGTTCTGGCTCCTACAGACCAGTTAGACGCTCCTAATCAACTTGTAACCTGCATTAAAGACAGCTGTCTTACATAGTCACCTTTATAAAAGACTCCTGTCCACCGACTCAATAAGTCAGACTCGAACGTCTACAACATGCGCAAGACCAAAGAACTTTCTAAGGATGTCAGGGACAATATCATAAACCTGCACAAAGCTGGAATAGGCTACATAACCATAAGTAAGATGCTGGGTGAGAAGGTGACAACTGTTGGTGCAATAGTAAGAAAATGGAAATAGTAAGAAATATAAAATGACAATCAACATCGATCTGGGGCACCATGCAAAATCTCACCTCATAATGTATCCTTGATCAGGTGAGATATCAGCCTAAAACTACACGGGGGAACTTGTTAATGATCTCAAGGCAGCTGGGACCACAGTCACCAAGAAAACCATTGGTAACACATTACGCCTTAATGGTTTAAAAGCAGTGCCCGCAAGTTCCCCTTGCTCAAGAAGGCACATGTGCAGGCTCGTCTGAAGTTTGCCAATGAACACCTGGATGATTCTGTGAGTGATTGGGAGAAGGTGCTGTGGTCAGATGAGACAAGAATTGAGCTCTCTGGAAGAGAAGAGAAATGCTTCCTATGACCCAAAGAACAACGTCTCTACTGTCAAGCATGGAGGTGGAAACATTATGTTTTGGGGGTGTTTCTCTGGTAAGGGCACAGGACTACTTCACTGCATCAATAGGAGAATGGATGGAGCCATGTACCGTAAAATCCTGAGTGAAAACCTCCTTCCCACTGCAATGACATTAAAAATTGGTTGTGACTGGGTCTTCAAGCAAGACAATGACCAAAAGCATACAAGCCAAGGCAACAAAGGAGTGGTTCAAAAAGAAACACATTAAGGTCATGGAGTGGCTTTGCCAATCTCCAGACCTTAATCCCATAGAAAACTTGTGGAGGGACTTGAAGCTCCGAGTTGCCAAGCGACAGCTTCAAAATCTTAATACTTTAAAGATGATCTGCAAAAAGGAGTGGACCAAAATTCCTCCTGACATGTGCGCAAACCTCATCATCAACTACAAAAAACGTCTGACTGCTGTGCTTGCCAACAAGGGTTTTACCACCAAGTATTAAAGGGGTTGTCTCGCTACAATGATTGGGTTTTAATTAAAAGATCTTTAAAAAACAAGCAGCTTTGCAATATATGTTAATTACAAATGTCCTACTGATTTTGAGCTAGCCCTGTTAGTATTACTACATCAGCTTCTCAAATCTCTATAGTAGCCGACCTGTTGATCCTTATCTTACTGGCTGTCAGGTCTGAATGACTCATCACCTTTGAAGACAGGTCGGAGCAGAGAGCCCCTCCCGCACAGAATGCTTCTGGAGTGGAAGGAGGGGGGAGGGAGGACTCTGGCGTCTGTGTCCGAGCTGCCTGGATTAACCCTGTGTGTCCCTGCTTCCTCCTGCTCTCTACACAGATAGATGTGACAGCAGTGACCCTGTCTGTTACTATAATCATGATGTGTCTTTGGAACTGTGACTATACTAATACTATACAAATCAGGGGGCATGTGAATACTTTATGCTCTCCTGTATTAGTGAGACATCCTGAGTATAGTAACACTGCCCTTGTTGTTGCTGGAGATGTGGAGACTTGTAAGCTAAGCAGGGGATATAGGAACACATGCATCCCCTCTGCTCTATTAGCACACAGCTTCATATTCCTCTCTACACTCCTAGATCAGCCCTCTCCTGTAACAGACCTAGGCAGGCACACACAGGGTGAACTCTGAGAGCAAACCCCCCCCCTGTATAGAAGTTACGTAGCTGCCTGTGTGCTGATGGGAGGGGGAAGAGGGAGCAGAACAGACAGACAAGCTAGCACGCCCCTCAGTTCAACTTACCAGGGACACTGACAGGCTGAAAGCTCGTAATGAGACAACTCCTTTAAGTCTTATTTGCCAGAGGGATCAAATACTTATTTCTCACTGCAAAATGCAAATACATTTCTATAATTTATACAATGTGATTTCTCGATTTTATGTTGGATATTCTATCTCTCAATGTTAAAATTAACCTACCCTTAAAATGATAGACTGTTCATGTGTTTGTCAGTGGGCAAACTAATAAAGTCAGCAAGGGATAAAATAATTATTTCCTTCACTATACCTATTTCTGTTATAAAATTACAAATTGAGACTGATGGGTTAATTTAGTGTTTATTGTGAATACTTCTGGGCTCACCATTTATATGAAATGTTTTTTGTTGTGAGCGATAGATGTACAACATTAGCACCCACTGGTGTTTCAGTGGAAACTGGCTATGGGTATAAATACTAGAGTATGGATACTGGGTCATATGTTATAAATAAAGATAAACTGGGGTTTCCTGAAACAGTGTCCGTATGGGGCCAGGTTCAGATGCGTTCGGCTTTGCAGTGCAAATGCAGGTGGAATGGTCTGTTTTCCTTGCATTGGATTGATCCTGGTTTAACTTGGAGGTTATATTATTAAATTAGTGGTTGGTATGACATATACATATTGGTTAATTGTATTGAACATGTGCTGTACACTAACATATCATGTATGGTTGAATTATTTGGTGGGTTAACTCTGGTGGGCCCAGATTGGATTTAACTGCTTAAGTAGAAGGGTGATCCCTTGTCAGCGTCAATGATTTTTTACATAATGAATGCATGTTCCAATATAAGAATTCCATTGGAGAGATTCAAGTTGATTTTTTAGAAATGCTGATGTTCTTTTATTTTTTGGAAATGCTGTTGAGGGATGAGGCTCTCGGAAGATGTTAATTGTCTGTAAAATGTATCACATAAAGGTATTCTCTTCTTGAGAAGGTGTGTGAGCTTGCACCTTGACCATTCTTCCATGAACCCTTCCGACTTATGAGTGCACTCTTTGTCCTCTTTAAAAGGTTGATGTGTGGGTCCTCTATAGATCCCTTGGTGACCTATTTTCTTTTAGATAAGTCTTGAGGAAAATTACATGTGTTTGATGCTGTAATTAATGTTTAAAATGGTTATCAAGAAGCGGAGAGAATTGAACTATGCCATTTTAGCCTGAGCGATGGATACCAAAGTTAGGCATTCTTTTCAGCCTCCGTTATAAGTATTAATTAGGAGCTTTTCTTGGCATATACGCTGATGTGATGAGCACCTAATCTTTCTGTCTTTGTAGGTGTATTCATTCAGGGATGCCAATGTTTTTACGTGGGTGCAGATTTAAGTCATCTATAGTACTTGGGTTGCAATGCTCTTTATGTATCCTAAGTATCATTCAGTTCTTACTGTGCATGAAACAACCAACCGCTACTATTTCCATCATTTATTTATAAAGCCCAAACATATTCAGCCTTATAATAGGATTAGAGAAATTATCTTGCATTGCATTTTCTGTAAAAAAAAAAAAAAAAGAACAGAAAAAATAATTGTACTGCTAATTGTAGTGAGATCCCTGCTAATGAGAGGAAAAGGGTACTGGGTACTCCAAGCTGTAGAGCTTCGTGGCACTTTTATCTCCCGCATGAAGGGCTGGTGTTGTGTTTGATATGTCGTTCTTGTGAAGTGACAGAATCGGGGATTTAGGTAGCTGCTGCCTTGTTGTTTGAGGTCTGGGAGTTGATGGTGCCTCTTAGAGGGGCACTCATTAAATATAAATGCTATAACAAATTATGTTCTCTGGAGGTAAGTAAAGATTTTCCCCCACTAATCTCTGTGTAAATCCCTGGCAAATTCAGAGAAGATGTATTTATTGCGGATTTTTGTTCTGGATTTACCATTGCTTTTACCCCTGTTACATGGAAAGAGGTGAAAACTGAAGTAAAAATATGAAATAGAAATACTGTGGAGATTCAAATCTGGATGACACTTTATATGCAGAAAAAGGATATCTCGCTATCAGAATTTTGCATGGGGTGATAAATAAATGAATTTAGCTATGTAGATTCTGTCTTTATACACTATCTGGAAAAAAAAATTAGATTTAAGAACAAAATTCCAGCTGGCATAGGCAAAGTTCACTTCTGGTTCTGTTGTGATCCATTCTACAGGAAGATTACAAAAAATAACTCAACAGCCCTGGATCTTGGCCACCATGTTTATCCGAAAGTAACCCTGGGCCAGTTGTTCTGCTGGTGGGGTCTATATACAGTATCTCACAAAAGTGAGTACACCCCTCACATTTTTGTAAATATTGTATTATATCTTTTCATGGGACAACAATGAAGATATAACACTTTGATACAATGTAAAGTAGTCAGTGTATAGCGTGTATAACAGTGAACATTTGGGGGGACATGTGTGATCGGAGCTTTCACACATTTTTAAGCATGTACTGCGCCTCACTGTGCCGGCTCCACCTAACATGAGGGGGCGTTCTGTGGGCGTTCTGGGGCGGGACGCACCACATTTGAAAACTCCGACGAATGTATGAATGCGGGTTGGCAAAGTGAGGCGCATTACAGCTCCGACAGGCAGACCTATATCATTGTGGTCTGTCTGCCGGAGACGTCGAAGTCTGCACCGCATTTATGAGCGCACTTCGGCACCGACATACATGAGGCGCAGTTTTCACGGGAAAAAACGTGAAAACAGGTGCTTCAACGCGCCGTTCTTCATACATGTCCCCCTTGGTGTGTCCTCAAAATAACTCAACACACAGCCATCAAACCACTGGCAACAAAAGTGAGTACGCCCCTAAGTGAAAATGGATAAAATTGTGCCCAATTTGCCATTTTCTCTTCACGGTGTCGTGTGACTCTTTAGTGTTACAAGGTTTTAGGTGTGAATGGGGAGGAGGAGTGTTAAACTTGGTGTTATCGCTCTCACATACTCTCATACTAATCACTGAAAGCTCAACATGGCACCTCGTGGCAAAGAACTCTCTGAGCAACTGAAAAAGAATTGTTGCTCTACATAAAGATGGCGGAGGCTATAAGAAGATTGCCAACACCCTGAAACTGAGCTGAAGCACGGTGGCCAAGACCATACGGTGGTTTAACAAGAAAGGTTACGCTCAGAACTGGCCTCGCTATGGGTGACCACAGAAGCTGAGTGCATGTGCTCCGCATCATATCCGGAGATTGTCTTTTCAAAATAGACGTATGAGTGCTACCAGTATTGCTGCAGAGGTTAGAGGATCAGCCTGGCAGTGCCCCAACTATATGCTGGACATTGTATCAAATTGGTCTGCATGGCTATAGTCCAGATGGAAGCTTCTTCTAAAGATGATGCACAAGAAAGCTCGCAAAAAGTTTGCTGAAGATAAGCAGACAAAGGACATGGATCAGTAGAGCCTTGTCCTGTGGTCTGATGAGACGAAGATAAACTTATTTGGTTCAAATGATGTCAAGCGTGTGTGGCAGCAACCAGATGAGGAGTACAAAGACAAGTGTGTTTTGCCTATAGTCAAGCATGGTGGTGGAAGTGTCATGGTTTGAGGCTGCATGAGTGCTGTCAGCTGTGTAGAGCTAAAGTTCATTGAGGGAACTATGAATGCCAGCATGTACTGTGACATACTGAAGCAGAGATGGTCCCCTCCCTTTGGAAACTAGGCTGCAGAGCAGTATTCCTACATAACGACCCCAAACACACCTACAAGACAACCACTACCTTGCTAAAGAAAATGAGAATAAAGTTGCTAGATTGGCAAAGCATGTCTCCAGACCTAAATCCTATTGAGCATTGGTGGGACATCCTCAAATGGAAGTAGTGCAAGGTCTCTTAACATCCACCAGCTCTATGATGACATCATAGAGAAGTGGAAGCTCTAGAGAAATCCATGGCCAAGAGAGTTAAAGGAGCTTTATCGTTTGAACTGTTCGTGCTCTTCAGCTAATTTTCTGAGATTGAGTTTGAAATCCAGGGGCGTGTCTCTCCTGTCAGCAGGCGTGTCTCTCCTCCCAGGAGGCGAGTCTCCCCTCACTGAAGAACTGTGGCATCATAATTTTGTATGAAGCAGGGGATGCAGAAGGTTGTCTGGAAATAACAGCTCTGTAGCCTCCTGCATGCTTCTTACGTCTGCAGCCTTCAGGCTCCACAAGCTCCTTGCTGTTCTATAAGCAGTTAAACACAGATGAGACATGTGAGGAGCGTACACTGCCCTCCCCCTTCCCCTCTGTTACCAGGCTGCAGTCTGTGTTACTGTTTTATATGGAGCAATGCACACTGCCCTCCCCCTCCTTCGATCCCCCTGTTAGCAGGCAGGAGACTCTATAATACTGTGTTATATGAGGGGATCTGTGACTTAAAGGAGTTTTGCCACTATGTAATGTTGACGTGGGATGCTTAGAAATCATAAGTTAGGCACCTATCTAAATGCATGTCATTAAAAAAGTGTAAAAAAGCAGCTTCTCACCCAAGTAAAGATGTCAACTCTATCACTCAACATTCACCATATAGCACCTGTTATATCTCTTAATTTACACACAAATTACACTGAAAGCCAGCAGAGATCTTTACTCAACTACAAGGACAAATGTCAGCTTCAAGTAAAGATCTCTGCTTGCTGTCAGTGACATGTGAGTGAAAACAATGGGGGGAATAAGCAAATAGCTTTGAGAGAAGACCCTGCTCAACCTATAGCTATCTTGGGCTGGTAATGTAGTGGTAGGGCTTCGCTTTTACAAGGAAGGGGTTTGGAGTTCTAGTCCCTTGCAGAGTATTTTTCTTTCCCCCCTAAATTCTACACATATGTAGAGAGACCTAAAATATATAGGTCAATCTCTATAATGATATATATACACATACATAGCTCCCCTATATCATGTCTCATCCCCCAAATATATATGTATTGTATCACGTATGTTGGAAGTGCTTGGTGTGACTGTGAGGATGGGACACTATATAGGGGAGCTTTGTGTGTGTATATATATAAAATTATAAATGTTTACACATGCATTTTCATATCTTTACATATGTGTAAAATTTATAAAAGAAAATAAAAAAAAATTATTGATGGGGCTTGAAATCCTAACCCCGCTCTTGCAGAGCTTGTACAAACACTGTGTTGAATCCTTATGTTATACACTACAGAGGAGTTCATGATATAGAGGCTGAAGGATAGGTATTCAACCTCGGAATGAGCACGTGATGATGTAATAAGGAGGCGGGGCTTGCATTAGATCTGAGGAACAGAACGCCCTCTTTTCAAAGGAGCAGCTTAAGGACTGGACCTGTGAGGAGGTGAATCAACCTCTTTGCAAAAGCCATGTAAACAGGCATTAATTGCCCAGATCATTCACCCTAGAGCTGGGAGATGTACATAGAGCCAGCAGACCTTGGTTTCACTATCGATTTTAACAGCTCAGAGGGGAGTAAACACAGAATGTGCAGGCAGCCAATCACAGCACAGGGGGCGTGGCCTGGGCATTTCCTGTCTAGGGGTGTATCCTAATAGGCTGAATGACACGTCAGCCAGCCAATCACAGTGCAGGGGGCGTATCTAAGGGTGGGAAACGTCCAGGGGGCGTGTCGGACCAGCAACAGCAGAAATAGAACCCAGATTTACAGAAAAGCTCATATCTGCTAAACCAAGTGACAGAGGTAACGCAACCCAATTACAAAAGTGCTTATTTTTACCGTCCCCATAATCTGAGACATGACCTTTGTAGTGATAAAACCCCTTTAAGGTAGTGCTGGAATATAATGGCAGCCACGCAAAATATTGACACTTTGGGCACAATTTATTCATTTTCACTTAGAGATGTACTACCGTTTGTGACCAGCGGTTTCGACATTGATGGCTTTGTGTTATTTGAGGGCACACCAAATTTATACTGTTATACAACCTGTACACCGATTACCTAAATTGTATCAAAGTGTCACATCTTCAGTTTTGTCCCATGAAAAGATATAATGCAATATTTACAAACACATGATGGGTGTACTCACTTTTGTGAGATACTGTTTGAGCTACTAGCATTTTTATCCTCATATGAACTTGAATAGTTTTTACCAGATTTGTGTTTGGTTCTTCTCAAATAACTGTTTTGCTCATTTTAGGGATGACAAGAAAGATGGGCTTCGATTCTACACAGATCCTTCATATTTCTTTAATTTATGGAAGGAAAAAATGTTGCAAGCTACTGAAGACAAGAGGAAAGAGAAGAGGAGACAGAAAGTAAGTGTTACAAAACTACACAAATCCTCTTTGAGAGCTTGATACCAAGTTCACACCAAGCCAAAATAAATTGTGGACCTGCGGTATTTCTGTGGTTGGTAACCAAAGTCTTTGTTAAAATAGCAGATAATTCCAAAATAATACCATATAATAATGCCATATTGTTCCATTTGCCCAATTACTGCCATTATTCTGACATCATAACATCTTCAATATTATTGATATGCAGTACCAAAATAATAAAATTGTATAGTGTCCAAAGAGTATCAACTTACAGTCTCCACAATAATGTTACCATAAAGTGCCCCATTAATTGAACTATATTATTTTCATTTAGTTTTAAACTTTAAAATGCAAAAATTAGCAAACCGTCTGAAAGAACGGCCACAAACCCGTTCCATGGAGACATGCCCTAATGCAGCACCTCATGCCACAAAGGAATGGGACGCAAGGATATATGGAGAGGGCTCATGAGCTGAGCACGTTCCATACATGCCAGGTGCTGGCCGTTAGTAACAGCCAGAACCGTTCTTCTGTGGCCATGATCAGAGATAACTCTGATCCCAGCCATTTAACTACTTATATGCCTCAGTCAGTGCAAACATCTCGTCTGGTTTCAACATACAATGTCACAGACCCTACTGATTTGCAGCACATGCGATCCATAGGAAGTGCCAGCCAATTATTGTGAAAATTTGAGTTGTACATCATCTGTATTAGTAAAGTGCATGTAGTGATTGGTGGTCTAGTAGCACCTTTGTAGCATACACTGCGTTTTCCCATATCTGATCTAAGAATATATATCCTCATTTATGCCGCACGATGGATGCCTTAAGAAAATTGATGCCTCCTTCCCCTAAATTGAGGGTTTTTTTGGGTTTATTTGTCTAAGGCAACAAATACCTTGTCCTGGCCGTGGTGCAGTGGGTAGCCGGTTGTTTGTCCTCTACCACAAATGCCAAATGCCCAAGTAGACAGACTGCCTATAATACATTTATACTGCTGAAAGTATGCAATAAAAAAAGTTGTTTGCATATCATACATTTAGCTAAAAAAAGAAATGCGTTGGACGCTGCTGCCAAAGGATGGGGTGGGCACCTTCACAGCTTGCTAGACTGCAGTGATCACCCAGCACCATTCTATTCATAGAAAAGTTTCGGCTGACAGAAAACAACAGCCCTGTTTTTCGTAGCTACACTGATGATAGAGATCTGGACAGAAATAATAAATTACATGCTAGCATATAATCTTTTATAGTACAGGGAATTAGCCTTTCAGATTGACAGGCTTATTCTAAATCTAATGGTACAGTAACACTGACACCTTAGGGTGGGATAATAACCCACCATGAAATAAACAGTACAGATCAGTCTGGCAAAAAAAAGTAGTGTGCTTCTGCCTGATGATTACATGTTGTGACGTGCTAATGTCTTGTCACCCAGACATGTCACGCGATGGCATAGTCATTTTAATTTAGTCCCAGCAGGAACATTGTCTCCAGCTTTTTCGTGTGCAGAAGGTTACTGTGTCTTTCAGCTTCGGGCTCGTGCCTATGTTTTTACATCAGGCACCATGTTCATTGCAGTTTAGAAATAGATGCAGTAAAGAATTTCAATTTCACTTCCTAAAAATTGACGTAATCACTGTCCAACTGTTCCTAAATGTGCATAATTGTGTAGCGCACACTATTAAGATAATTGGTTTGTAGCACATAGACCATGGCAACATTAGGCCGATTAGTGATCTGCCTGCAATACCTACTAATTATAAACCATAAAGGGAAGACTTCAAACAAATTACATAGTGTAGGATAAAATGTTTTTTTAGTCATGTATATTTCATTCTGAAAACAAATATTAATCCTGATAAAAAAAAAATATAATGTTATAGAGAGGAAATATCTAGCACTTCTGACAGTCAAAAGTGCATTTTCCAACATGTTGATAATTTTCAAATGACCTGATCCTACATTATTGTGGTAACCCAGCAGTTATCCCACAATGTATAGACTGCCTAAAAGGTCATCAACCTTTAACAAATTTTACATTTATCAATAATACAAAAATACTTTTCTCCTTCTCCCCTCCTTTCTAAACTCATCAAACTACTAAAATCAGCTACCCCTTGTATTTGATTGATGAAGTATTGGGATCCATGTTCTCCATAGAAGTCTAGGGACAGGGAGGAGTAGGCTATGACTGAAGTACTAGGCTGCTGAAAGCTCTATACCTCTTATATCTCACCCCAGTAGTGCTCAATATTGTGCCATACTGAGGCTGCTGTTACATCTTTATGGACCAAATGTCACCGTGGCGGATATCACTGTGGCATACTATCCTTGCGATGATTCTGTTGTGTGACTTCACTTTTAAAATGGCTATCCAGTGGAGAAAAATTAATCTTAAAGGGAACCTGTCACATAGTTTATGCCCCCCTTGCTGAGGACAGCACAAGCTAGTGAAAGACATGCTGTTTCCAGCGCTGTGTCCCTTATTCTTTAAGATACTGTACTTTTAGAGCATTTACCCCTCAAATCTTATTCATGAGCAGGTGTTAGCCCCGCCCACCAAAGGCTAGTTGAGGTGGGCGGGTCTAGCCACAGTGGGGCGGGGTATCAAAAAAATTACTCTTTTTTTGACTCTTTTTTGGCTGAAAACTGCAGATTTGAGCATTAAAGGGGTTGTCTCACTACATCGATTCATCTTACCTCAGTCCTATTTTCTTGGTTTCATTTTGAATTCAGGGGCGTGTTTACTGGCTTCTACTAGGCTGCAGTAGAAGCCAGGTCTGTAGCTATAGCAACCAGTGCTGGCAGCCTATCAGGAGAGAGTAAACAGGTCTGTAGCTATAGCGACCTGAGAAGCTGATGCAGTCCATACAAGAGGGGATATCTAGCAATAGGTAGGACACTGTTAATGGACATATATTGCAAAGTGACTTGTTTTTGCAAAATCTTTAAGATACAAAGCAAACCTTATAGTGAGACAACCCCTTTAAATACTCGAAAACTACAGTACAGTATCTTACGGAATAAGTGATGCAGCACTGGAAACAGCAGGTCTGTCACTAGCGTGTGCTGTCCTCACCAAGGGGGGCATAAACTATGTGACAGGTTCTCTTTAAAGGGATTGTCTCACTATGTCGATTCATTTTACCTTAGTCCTGTTTTCTTGGTTTTATTTTTAATTTAGGGGCGTGTTTACTGACTTCTAGTAGGCTGCAGTAGAAGCCAGGTCTGTAGCTATAGCAACCAGTGTTGGCAGCCTATCAGGAGAGATTGAACAGATCTGTAGCTATAGTGACCTGAGGAGCTGATGCAGCCCATACAAGAGGGGATATCTAGGAATAGGTAGGACACTGTTAATGGACACATATTACAAAGTGACTTGTTTTTGCAAGATTTAACATAAAAAGCAATCCTTGTAGCGAAGCAACCCCTTTAAGTAAGGCCAGAAAAGAAAAAAATATTTACTTTTCTACCTATCCCTCACTGCTGCAACTCCCGAGCTCCCCAGAAGCCGCTCCTCGTCACTTCATTTTATTGTAAATGAATAGTTTGTAAACCTAACCTGGGTGTCAGGATAAGAACCCAGGACGGAAGAGGAGCGGATCCCAAAGAGATCTGGAGCTGGAACTGCGGGGGATTAGTAGGTAAGTATTTTTTTCTTTTTTTTTCCCTATTCTGCCCCCAATTCAAATGAATTTTTCTCTATAGGACGACCTCTTTAAGGTAACCTCACTTTAACCCAGTCATTGCACTGAAGGTCTGGAGACTATAGTAATGTAAAGCTTTTTTTTATGCTGCATCATGCAGTGTCCATCTGAGCTGTACTTTGGGGTATTCCACAAGTGGCATCCGTTGTACTGTGCATAGGGCCCCATCTGAAAAAAACACATATGCCACACGGTATATTTTATTTTTACAGCATCTAGCTCCGTAGAAAAGCAGAGCACTCCAAGCTATTCCATGCAGCATGCCTTGACAGATACCACACGCACAGAGGCAAAGTGACACTGTTTTGTTCTTTTGGGTAATGGGTGTCTACATTATAAATACAGGGTAGATAGAGCCATACAGACTTTTTTACTTTTGTAGGTTCACAATGTCTTTAAAATGGTTTTTGATCTAAATATTATTATTCTTTATTACATTCAATATTCTTTATTACACAGATTTAAAGTAATAAATTGACATATTTCTGACTGCCTGCAGTTACCACTGAATGTATACAGCTCATACTGAACTTGATGGAGGCTGTATAAATCCATATGTCAGGCAATAAGGTTTGGTTTCCAGCACTCCATGGAAATTTCTTAAAACGCACAAGTTTATTTAATTCCTTTTTAAAAGAAATATAAAAACAAAGAACAATCCATGGCCATACGCGTTTCAAACCTCACTATGGGTTCTTATTCATAGCACACCTACTAGCATTAAGGAACTTCCTGAAATAGTTCAGGGTAACTTGAAAGGACTGCAAATAATGGTCATTGAAACTGTAAACAATCATTTAGAGGTGGTGATAACAGAAAATTACTCATAGATAGAGAAGCCTTTTGGATTCTCATGTTTGATACGAGATATCCTCAAGGTTTAAATTATAAGTCCGACCTTATGTATATATATTAAAGGGGATTTATCGCTTCATCAGTTAGTCTGTTTTTTGTAGTTTCAGTCTCTCAGTTCCTGAAATCTAGGGGGCGTTTCTTCCCCTCCCAGCTGGGTGTTTCTTAACTGAAGAGGGATGACATCATCCCCCCCCCCCTTTCACTGTTCGTGCTCGCTCCCGAGTCAGTGTGTTTGTTTGAGATCAGTGGGAGGGGATAGCACATCCCTGCTCTTCCCCCTTCTCTGTCTGAGTCCACATATCACTGTGTGGTTCCTCTCCTTAAGCAGTCTTATTTTGTAAGAGCTGTTTGTTTACATACCACAGGCCTGCATTCAGTCTAGACAGTCTTCTATGAACTCAGGGCACTGATCTCTTCTCATCTCACAGCTGGAAGTTTATTACAGTTGAATCCAGTCTTCTAAGAACTCATTCAGAGCAACACAGATCTGTCTCCTTTCTAGGTTTACACGCAGGAGCATTAGGCACCGAGCACAGTTCTGCTGTTTTCTGATTGTACAAGCAGCTGCAAGGTTACTGAGAAGCTGCTGGCTGTGCAGAGTGAAATGTTGCTGGTCCCTTATTCTGAGTGAGAGAGGCAGGAATGCACGCTCCCATGAATACGACCTGGGGCCAGACAGAATGTAAATTAGTAGAGCCGTCAGCCAATGAAATGAAAGGAGGAGGAATCCGACCGCCACTGGGGAACTGTGTTTACAGAAAACGAAGATAAGGGAGACAGTGAAAACGAGACAGCTTTGCAAATGACATCCAATTGCAAAGTTGCTTGTTTTCATTGTCCCCTTATTTTGAGGACCATTTAATGTAATGATACAACCCCTTTAAGTGTTACATTTTTGTCTAGTATACATATTTTGTGGTATATCGAAATTGTCCATATTTTATGTATATCTATTAAGCTATACATTTATTTTGTGCTGTCTACTGTATATGGAGTTAGGTTGTCAGTGGACCAGAAAAAGAAGGGTTAAGCTTCAGGTGTTTTGAAATTAGTAGAACTATTTCAGGAAGTTCCTTAACACTAGTAGGTGTGCTATGACAGAGCCCATAGTGAGGTTCGAAACGCGTATGAGTATGGATTGTTCTCTGTTTTTATACTTCTTTTAAAAAGGAACTAAATAAACTTGTGCATTTTAAGAAATTTTCACGGACTGCTGGAATCCAAACCTTTATGCCTGCCAGGCGAGATCTCAACATTGTTAGCCGGATGTTCCCTCACTGCACCCGGTTGGAGTGTGTGTCGGCCTAACGACTGGTGAGCAGATTTACCTTGTTTTTATGTTTTGTTTAATAAATACATATGTAGGAAGCTTCCACTAGTGGCAGATTCAAGTAGGCCAAATTTTATTATTTTATGGACTAAAGTAGTAGAACTTCAGAGCAATGAATATACAGGTTGATCAACACTGTTTTATCTGGTGTGCCCTCCTAATCTACAGAGCTGAGGAGTAGGTTAGGGAGCATTCACCGGTGTTATGAGCACGCATAGAACTATTTAGACTACTTTTGCTATGTTTGCTAAATGGTCGACTACCATGCTTTTGTATCCTATACATCAAACATACAGTTGAAACCAGAAGTTTACATACACTATATAAAAAGACACATATGCATATTTTTCTCACTATCTGACATGAAATCAGAATAAACCTTACCCGTTTAGGTCAATTAGGAACCAAAATTATTTATATTTGTCAAATGCCAGAATAATGAGAGAGAGAATGTTTAAGGCATTTTTATTACTTTCTGCAAAGTCAAAGGCTTGCATATACTAGGATTACTATGCCTTTAAACAATTTGGGACAGACCATATGATGATGTCATGTCTTTGGAAGCGTCTGATCCACAGCTGTGGATGTATTTTATTGCAAACCAGAAACACACTGCTTCTGTGTGTAACATCATGGGAAAGTCTAAAGAAATCAGCCAAGATGTCAGGAAGAGAATTGTGGACTTGCACAAGTCTGGATCATTCTTGGGTGCAATTTCCAGATACCTGAAGGTCCCTCATTCATTGGTACAAACAATTATACACAAGTACAAACATGATGGGAATGTCCTGCCATCATACCGGAAGGAGACAGGTTCTGTGTCTCAGAGATGAACGTGCTTTGGTCCGTCATGTGCATATTAAGCCAAGAACAAAAGCAAAAGACCTTGTGAAAATGCTGGTGGAAGCTGGTAAAATTGTTTCATTATCCACAGTGAAACGAGTACTGTATCAACATGGGCTGAAAGGTCACTCTGCCAGGAAGAAGCCATTACTCTAAAAGAAACATATAAAATATAGGTTAATGTTTGCAAATGCACACATGCACAAATACCTATGTTTTTAGAGACATGTCCTATGGTCTAACAAAACTAAAATCAACTGTTTGGCCATAATGACCATCGTTACATCTGGAGGAAAAAGGGAGAAACTTGGAAGCCTAAGAACACCATCCCAACTGTGAAACACAGGATTGGCAGCATCATGTTGTGGGGTTGTTTTGCTGCAGGAGGGACTGGGGCACTTCTCAAATTATTTGGCATCATGAGGAAAGAAAATTATGTGGCAAGACTGAAGGAACATCTTAAGACATCAGCCACAAAGTGGCTTAAAGTGGTTTTATCGTTTCATCATTTGGCAGCCGTTTATACTGGTTGCTAAGGAGAGCTTATGAAATGGAGGGGCGTGTTTCTCCTCCCAGCAGGTAGTATCTTCTCTCTGAAGACACGCCCCAAAGTGTGCACGTGAGAATTCATTCTATGTGAGCTTGGGGGTGGGGGAAGCGGGTGAGATTCTCAGCTGTCGGAGACTAAGGAATCATTGGAAGTGCAAAGCTAAGTGTACCTCAATAGTGTATATCTACATTTCTCGCTCTCTCTACATACTTTGTAATTAGAATGGGCATTTGACTTTCAGTATTCTGGGAGAGATGGGTGTTTTTTTTTGCACTGTTCACTGACAGCAATCAGTGGTAGTTTCGACATATGCGTGCGGGGTTTGCGCTGTTCACTGACAGTGATCAAAGGTCCTGCAGCAGAGAGAGAGATATTGTGCAGTCCCATGTAAACACAAACAGACAAAACGTATAGTTTGTTCTGCAAATCTGTAGAGGTCAGAGGTGTAATAATCTGCAGGCGGCAGACAGATGGCATAATGTTGTGTGAAAAATAATGTTGTTTACAAAATGATCTTGTACATTTCCAGGAACAGAGGCAGGTGGAAGATCCCACCCGAGAAGTGAAGAAGGTTCGGAAAGCTCGGAATCGGAGGCTAGAATGGAACATGATGGCATATGATAAGGAGTTCAGGCCAGATAACAGGTTCTCACCATCTCCATATCATGTGACTTCATCCGAGGGATCACTGTCCCCTGATAATAGGCAGGTTCCACGCACAATATGTCCACAATGTAATCTCTTTAGATGGGGAACAGATGGAAGTTTCTTATTTTTAAGTTGTTACGGGGGAAAATGTATTTTAAGCATATTTTTCTAGAAACTTTTGATAAAGTGTAAGTAACACTAACAACATAATGCATGTTCTAGTCCTACATTTCTATAATATATAAATTTTGCTGTTGTACTTGCTAATATTCCAGGCAGCATGGATTTCATAATAATGTTTTTTCTGTGTTCAGAAAGTAGCACACTGATTTAACCCCTGTCAACCTGGGTGGGATGTCAGCACCATTAGCTGTAATAGATCAGATGTACTTCCATTTATGACAGTATTTTATTTTTACACTTTTACCTGCAGGTCTTATGCTTCAGATCTTGATCACTCATATCCTGCCAGCCCCAATCACCCTACTCAGCAGATCCTGGCTGCTGTCCCTCACTTGACCGCAGAGAACAAAGAGATCATACTCATGGCCAGTCAAGTGCAAGAGCATGGCTACCGCTCATCGGCTCCAGGTAGCCGACAGAACAGTCTGAACAGAGCCCAGCAGGCTCATGCACCACAGCCACCGGAGGCCATTCTCAATGGCCCTCGGCCCCAAGTCTTGAAGGATTATGGGTAAGTGACACATTCGGTCATGTTTGAATATGTGAAAGAGACATCTTTATGTTATAAACTCTTTCAGCACTGAAGCAGACTTACACACAGTGCCTGCAGTTCTTTAATTGGCTTAATAGATGTTTTTTTATTTATTTTGAAGAAAAAACGTATATTTTAATGATTTCAAATCATGTTATGACTGATGTGTAGTTTGAACTACAGTGTTGAGACCTTACTGTCAACAATTTCAGACTAGTAGAGACCATTTATGTTTACTCCCAAATCTAAGGAAAAGGCAAACTATACTAACTACGATGTTATGACATTTATAACCCGTAGTTCTTCCTATAATATTTTCCATTTTTTTCCCAGAAGCTCTTCAGTTTATTATTTACTACATAATATAGGTTGCCATTAACAGCAGCTGAAGGCCCCGTCTTTTCATATCTCCTGCATGTTATGCTTCCTGAAGGCCCATACACTTTTAGTATACTTTAGGGTAAAATGCTGCCACTTCTATCAGGAGGAGCGTACGAGACATAAAGGCAAAGAGTGCTGAGTACATGTCCAGTATCTATGCTCCAAGGACATATATATATATATATATATATATATATATATATATATATAACTCACTCTCGTCCAGCCGCCATCTTGGACAGTCCAGGGGGCCAGAGCCTTTTTCCCAGCTCTGCTGCTCTAAACTCAAGGTAGCAACCACCAAGGCTGTGGAGTCAGCAAGCCGAAGCCCCGACTCCGACTCCTCAATTTCCCAAACCTCCGACTCCTAACTCCCTCATACATGGCGCATGTTTAAGTGATAACTTTACTGTACTAATATGGTAACATCAGGCTTTTTATCACCTTATCATGCAATAAACAAGCTATTTAGGTAGAACGGACACTGACAAGCAAAAGGGTAACAATGTTTTGATCTTTTGAACACTTGTGGGTAGAGTTGAAGAAAAAGCTGTATTTGTATCCAAGTCCAGTCTGCACCAAAATTGGGAATGAGGCGAAGAGACCTGGGATCAGATTTTGGTCAAGATAGGATCAGATTTTGGTCAAGATATGCTTGAATCTGATTCAGAGCCCAGAAGGATTCAGGCAGTATTGAAAACCAAAAGGTGGATTTCCCCAAAAACTAACAAAATAATAAAAATTAACATTTGATTTTTAGGAGCAAAACAGGAACAATGCAGTTACAAGAAAGAATCTGCAGAACTAAGCAGATGCTAAATACTTGCAAGTCAAATTTATGTATAAGATGTAAGATGACTGTATATAAAATTACAGTAGCCTCATATACAAAGCTGTAGTGGATGGTGAGAAATGGAGCCTGAAAGTCACAAGTTCAAAATATTGTTACCATTTTGCTTTTCAGTGTAAAATATTTTTATTGGATATGACTTTAGAACACAAAAAATTGTAAAGATGCAAAACACTGCAGGAACATTTGTGGAGTCTCTGAATTTGTTCTGACAAATAGTATTTCCTCCATCAGATCGGGCATACATGACCTCACATCTGATCTCATTATTTCCAGGCTAGAGAACGGCCTCTCTACACTAACTTGGGTTGGGTGCAAATCGGTGACCACAGGGGCAACATCTCTAACAATGTCAGGATATAAAGGAATTGCCTCAGCCACAGTCAGTTTTATTGAATGCTTAAACTCTTCTACTTCTTTGAAAGCAGGTGAAAAATTTTGCTGAAATCTGTTTGCCATGGGAGAAAAATCTTTTCCCCTGGGGCAGCGCTTTGCCTGCTCCATGTCATCAATTACACTCCTCAAGTGATAAGGCTGAAGAGATGGGAGCAGTAGCACTGGCCGGACCCAATTCCTCTTGCCCTTTGCATCGAACTAACTGGACCAACTTATATATTTTGGGAGTCAGAGTCGGTCCATTTTATGACGACTACGACTCTTGCAAAATAGACACCGACTCCGACTCCAACTCCACAGCCCTGGCAACTACACCCCTGGTACCTGGAGTAACAGGCTTTTAATAGGCCTGTAAGACTTGTCCTAGAATGTGGGAATAATCTCCCACACATAAATATAGCCATTATTGTTTACTTAAAAAAAAAAATCTAAATGTAAAAATGACATAAAAATAAAGCCTAACATATCACAAAAAAAGACCCCAATAAAATAATAAAACTATCGAACGCGAATGATCATCATGGCGTTCAAAGCTGCATTTACTTAGAAAAAGGAATATATGCCTGGTCAGTAATGGAGAGAAACAGCCCGTTCAGGGACTGGTTAAATCTACAGAAAGTGACCATAAGCATAACAATCAAAGCCAAAGTAGCATAATGCTGGTGAAATAGACCACAGTAGCATTCCCCATCACTCACACTTATACTTTTACTTAGAGAAGCACAGGAAAGTCGTAAGCACCTTGGAGAGTTCACAGCTTCTTTCTAGGTGAATCAGTGACACCAGTAAGGCCGTGTTCACACGGCTTATTCCCGACGGATTTGTGCGCCGTAGTGAGCGCACAAATCCGCCGTGAATAAGGGGCGGGGCGGGGGCGGGGCCGGAGTGTGGCGGGGGCGCCGCTCCCGGCCCATAGACAATGCATTGTTTACGGCGCGTCCGCGCCGTAAATAATGTGCATGTCACTTTCTCCCCCCGCGGCGGATTTGCCGAGCGGGGAGGAGCGACGGAATCCACTGTTCTCTATGAGAGCAGTGGATTACCGTAATGACTCCGACGGATTGGCGCCGTATTGAAGCGCAAATCCGGCGCGGAATACGGCGCCAATCCGTCGGCAAATAAGCCGTGTGAACGGGGCCTAAGTGTTAAATCCCAGCCCTTGGGCCAGATGCCTTAGATACAGGTTGCCAAGAAGCACTTAGCTAACTTCTGTGACAGATGTAGAAATATCAGCATGATTAAGCTGTGGACCGTGGGAGAGGACTAGCGCACAACACTTGGACTGCGTCCATGTCGTTCTGTATAATATTTTATAGACTGTCAGTTGCAGCTTTCTGAATAAATTGACTTTGTTCTAAAAGTAGACGTTACTGTGATTGGACTTATGTCTATGTTATCAGGCAGTCATTTGTGTTGGTGGTCAGGAAAGTAGTCTGTCTATTGGAAAAGTAAAATCTTTTTAGGACTCTATTTTTATACATGTAGATAGTTTCTGAAATCCTACAGCCTGACAGGAAGGCATTTAAAGGGAACCTGATAAGTGGTTTATGCCCTCTTATCCAAGAGAAGGATGTGATATATAGGGTTATATGAAAGAGGAGAGAAGCTGAGCTCTGTGATATATAGGGTTATATGATAGAGGAGAGAAGCTGAGCTCTGTGATATATAGGGTTATATGATAGAGGAGAGAAGCTGAGCTCTGTGATATATAGGGTTATGTGATAGAGGGAGAGGAGCTGAGCTCTGTGATATATAGAATTATATGATAGAGGAGAGGAGCTCTGTGATATATAGGGTTATATGATAGAGGAGAGAAGCTGAGCTCTGTGATATATAGGGTTATATGATAGAGGAGAGGAGCTCTGTGATATATAGGGTTATATGATAGAGGAGAGAAGCTGAGCTCTGTGATATATAGGGTTATATGATAGAGGAGAGAAGCTGAGCTCTGTGATATATAGGGTTATGTGATAGAGGGAGAGGAGCTGAGCTCTGTGATATATAGGGTTATATGATAGAGGAGAGAAGTTGAGCTCAAGTTTTTTTTTGCAAAAAAGGTGCATTTGCAGTAGTGAGACCAGACTCTAAAGGGAACCTGTCAGGTGGTTTATGCTGTCCTATCTGAAAACACACATTTTTGATTGCTTTCTTTTCTATTTTTTTGGAAGCAGGTGATCAAAAGACAGTAATTTTTAATGCTATTAACCATGGGGGATAAATAACAAAATTATTTTAGAGCTTAGGCCCTCTCAGATGTGAAGATGAGAAATGTGTATAGGTTTTTCGATTTTCTTTTTTTCGGTAATGGAGACAAAAGAGAAAATAAGATTTATTTCTACTGTGGATTTTTCATCTATGCTTTTCGTCAACTTTTTTTTCACAATTTCTTGGTCCCATTAGGCAACTGAGATGTAATTGTTTGATCACATATACTACACCACATTACTTATGTAGTTTAATGTATTAGACCTGTCAGTTAAAAAATGTACAATCATCCTAATGAGTGCTACCTCTGACCTCTGACTACTTTCCTGACCACCAACACAAATGACTGCCTAATAACATAAACATAAGTCCAATCACAGTAACGTCTACTTTTAGAACAAAGTCAATTTATTCAGAAAGCTGCAACTGACAGCATCTGACAGGACCCAATAAGCACACACTGACCGCAAACCTGGAGTCCTTCATTAGACCCCAGCTGCTGTGAATAGCCATCTTAACCCTGCAGTCTCATCCCAGGGGCTGATAAAGAGAGCCACATCTCTCTGAAACCACCTAGATGCTGCGATTACTATTGCCTGCAGCACCTAAGGGGTTATAAGTCTGTGATCAGAAGTTTCTCAGATTCATATAGGGGGTACAAAATTTGAATTGAAATGTTGAGAGGCACACAAAATTCTGCCATTATATAAATTAAAGGGGTTGTCCAGCAGAAAAAAATTAATCTAAATGGGACTGGGGTAAGGAAAAAAAAATTATTTACCTACCTGCCACTGCCGCTCTTTGAAGCTACCCAGGATCTGCTTCTCTTCACTTATGGGTTCTTGTCCCAATAAACAGGAGAGGCTCACACTTTTTTTGTAAGGGAATGGTGCATGAGCATCTCCTGTGTGTCGGGACGAGAAGCAGATCCCAGAAAGCTCTTGAGCGACAGGCGACTGGGAGCTAAGTGCTATTACCCCCACTACCACCTTTCCCCAATTTCAGCTGAATCGTCTTCTGCTAAACAACCCCTTTTAATCGATTTTCATAATGCAATAATTTTACTTCAGCCACATAGTATTGAGTTGATATTGTCATGTCATTCAATATGATTATCTGTTTAAAACTGTTTCATATCACACCTTACTTATACTGGAACAGGGAGGCCACACAGAGTTTACGCTAAAATATTTACTGACATGTAAAAGTAACTAAAGGTTTCCAAATGTTGTGATTTATTTAGTAGTTGTCTTTCTCTTTCTCATCAATAATTTGTGACTTACCAGACAGAGATTTTAGTTAACACTTTTGACCATCTACTGTTTATAATGCTTTGACTTAAACTATGCACATACATTTTTACAATATTTAGTGGTGAATTTCTTTGCAAGGTATTGACCCAATGGATAGATAGCATTAAGGGTAGTGATGAGCGATTACGTCGACTATCATCATCGGGTCGATAGTCGATATCGGCAATTATCAAGACGATTTCCGATAGTCGATAATAGATTTTCGCTGATGACCATTAAAGTCTATGGGAGAGGAACAACACCTTCATTCTTACACCCAAACAGGGCTGGAGAAGCTGGAATTAACATCCACAACAGCAAACTGTATACGTGCTACATCTTAGGCAACACACTTAGGTTATAAAAGTCACAGAAAAAAAGGCACACACCATTCACTATCCCTGTCTTGCACCACAGCCTGACCCTTAAACCTGCATCACCCACAAATTAAAAAGTGCCAGAAGGCAGTATGATTTGAACCATCATTTTACTTGAACTGGACATTGACTATCCCTGTCCTGGAATGCAGCATGAGCCCCAAACCTGCATGACCCCCACATTTAAAAAGTGCTGCAAAAAGGAGTCTTTTAACCACCATTTTAGTTGAACTGGACATTGACTATACCTGTTCTGTACCACAGTATGACCATAAAAACCTGTCTGACCCACAGATTAAAAAGTGCAAGAAAAAGGAGTCTTTGAACTACCATTTTAGTTGAACTGGATGTTGACTATACCTGTCCTGGACCACAGCATGAGCACCAAACCTGCATGACCCCCAGATTTAAAAAGTGCTGCAAAAAGGAGTCTTTTAACCACCATTTTAGTTGAACTGGACATTGACATTTGTGGCCATGACTGGGAGGACGAGGAGGTAAGACTGCAGGATGCAGGTTGCATTAACCACTGAAGAAAAGATTGGCGACGCTGTTTGTTGCTGAGATTCAAAAGGCCCTGACCCAGCGATGACATGCCTGACGGTCCTGCAACCGACGATCCGCTGGCATGCGTGTTGTCGCCAGCACTGGAAGGAGCACCTTCTCTCGTACCTCTACCTCCATGTCCTACCCCCCTCTTTGCTTGCTTACCACCTGAATTTCGCTCCATGTTCAGAAAGATAAAAATTTAAGAAGGTATGGAAGAGTTTTTGAAAGTCTCTCATTAAAAGACGGCAAATCACAGCTATTCTTAAATCCCTTTAATTTCCTACAGCCAACTAGGATTAGAAACTGAAATGTTTCTTGCGAATACCTGTGAAATGCTGTCTGGTGGAAGAACTGTAAGACAAAATCAACAGTGTTCCTCCTTCAGTCCCAGGGATTTACAAATGCCCAGTAGGACTAGGAATTGATAGTTTTTAACAAAATATCATTCAAGTGCGCTATCTGCGCCAAACTGAGATTCAACAAGCCCAATAAAACTATTCAGAAGTTACACGGATGAGAAATTGGGCGACATGTATGATCGGGCTTTTCGGCCGTTTTTTGGCGTATACTGCGCCTCCCAGCCCGAATCCCGCTGTCGGACGCGGGGATGCAGTGTAAGGCGCAGTGTTCGCAACTTTCAGCTGCGCCCCGCATGAAGGGGCGGGCAGTGGGCCCGGTGTGGGCGCGGGGTAGGCGTTCCGGGGCGGGACGCGGCGCGCTCTTAAACTCCGAGGCATGTACGATGGCTAGGCGGCAACGCGTGGCGAAGTGCAGCGGTCGGCTGCTGCGACTGGCAGACCAGGTTTTTTTTGGTCTAAATCCTCCGACAGAGGTGAAGTGAAGCAGGATCCGAACATGCGAGGAAGCAGATAGAAGATCGCGACAGAAATCTCGGCGCTCCGCTCCGTGCAGCAGGAGTATGATTAAAATCATGTTTATTTCTTTATTTTCGTTGCACCCATACTATTGATCCTTGGCTAACGAAAATAAAGAAATAAACATGATTAATTAATATTTAATATTTTTTTTTCGTTACCCCCATATTATTATTCGTTTTATATACACATCGGGACAACTTCTGTAGTGTTATAATTTGATTTCGACCATGTACAGTTTTATTTCAGATTGCATTACAAAACCCATAGGAGCGTCGCTCGCTCTCCCATTGGTCCAAATAACGGCGCCTCTTTTAACTTAGCCAATCACAGAGCGCGCTCAGAATTTCTTTTCCCCATAGAACTCTATGAGAAAGTAGCTCGCGCTATGATTGGCTAAGCTGGACGAGCCCCCGCGCTTCAACCAATCAGCTCGTTTCTGCATTTTAACTTTATTTTTAACTGTCCCGCCTTTGAAAATGATAGGACAAAAATACACCATAGGATATAATGGGACAATGTCGCTACTATTCGATTGGTCAATTCTCCTCCATAGGTTATAATGGGACATTGTCGCTCCTATTCTAAATTGGCTGGTTTATGCCGACAATGAGAATAGCTTAAACAATTTGAATTACTGTATTTCCCGGCGATTCTCTCTATTGCAATTCCCTATGTAGCGCCGGTCTCGGCGACAAACGCGTTGTTCGGGTTTTTAACTGCTTTATTTGTAAAGAAGGGTTCTGCTCTTTATCTGATAATGTTTTACATTTAATAAAAAATTTTTTTTTTTACTACATGCCGCATGGTGCTGAGCGGCGAGATTTCAGAGCGCCCATCTCTCCATAGACTATAATGGGAGAAGTAGCTCGCGCTCTGATTGGCTGAGATAGCCAAGCTCCCGCTAGCTCAGCCAATCAGCTCTTTTCTGTCTTTTTACTGTATTTTGAATTATCCCGCCGTGGATTCTGATTGGTCTAACCTCCATAGATTAGAATGGGTCTTTGTCGCTCCTATTCTGATTGGTCAATAATTCTCCATAGGTTTTAATGGGTCTCTGTCGCTCCTATTCTGATTGGCTGAGCTAGCCGAGCCCCCGCTAGCTCAGCCAATCAGCTCTTTTCAGCATTTTTACAGTATTTTGAACTGTCCCGCCGTGGATTCTGATTGGTCTAAACTTCTCCATAGGCTAGAATGGGTCTCTGTCGCTCCTATTCTGATTGGCTGAGCTAGCCAAGTCCCCGGTAGCTTAACCAATCCGCTCTTTTTTAGCATTTTTACCGTATTTTGAACTATCCCGCCGTGGATTCTGATTGGTCTAAACTTCCCCATAGGTTTTAATGGTTCACTGTCGCTCCTATTCTGATTGGCCGGTTTATGCCGACCAATCAGAATAGCTTTCTGAATTTGAATTACTGTATTTCCCGGCAATTTCCAATATCCTAATTCTTGAATTAGGATATTGGAAAGTGATTTTGTTTTATGTATTTTTTATTTTTAGGTTTCAGCTCTTTTCTGAGAATGTTGAACGCCTTTATAAAGGCGATTTTTGATTCATACTCCGCACCGACATGTGGAATGATTTCTCGCTGTTCCAGCCTGTCTCGCATCGGAACTGTTTTTCAGCGCAGCCCCGCACGGCGCCTAAGTCCCGCACTGCGCCCATGTCCCCGCACTGTGCCCCACACACACTGGCGAGGCGCAGGGAACTTTTCCCCGCATGTATGAGTGCGCTACCTCCGGCGGCGAATCTTAGGCGCAGCGCCGCACTGCGCCTCGGTCCCCGCACTGCGCCTAACACACTGGCGGGGCGCGGCGGACTTTTCCCCGCATGTATGACCGCACTACCTCCGTACTACCTCTGAACGACCGGGAGGTCGCAACATAACGCTGAGTATTGCTTCAAAATTCAATGTCCAATATGGTTATGCTGTACAATGCGGTCTAATGCCTGAATATGGATGCTTTTTACACGATAAAGTATAAAGTTTTAAGAGAGCCCAGTTTTGTATAATTGGTCGCTTAAGTGGGGCTTGGAGAACCCCGGATTTGGTGTCTCTCAAGAAGCAGCCAGCATAAGATTTAATTACTGGTCAATATTGTATATTTCGGGTCTAAACTCTAAACACAGTCTGGGCTGCACAATATCCACTCTCCTTTAAAGAGCCTCTCTGTCTGTCTGTGTTCGCCCGCAGCCCCCGGCCACCCCCCCCCACCCACTCCCCCGTGGCTGTACAGCACTAAATGCTCCTTTAAAATTATCAGCCTAAGTAACTAAAGTCTGCAAATCCCTAATCTACCAAGTGCTATGTATTCACCAGCTAAAAGCATAGATGACTGTGTGAACAAATAGAACAGTTTTTCGCTAGCTGTTTTGGACAGAGACCGACACACGTCCTTCTCCTTAAGATACACAGACACACACTGAAGGTCAGAACAGGAAGGGGCTGTTCTATGTAAAACCAGGTCATGGATTTTTCCACCAATCGCAACCATACACATCCCAAGTTCATGACGTCGCACATCCAGCTCACCCTGCTTCTATTTTGTAACTGATATTCTGGTGCCGCCCACAAATTTACAGGAAGCGCTGAAAATGGCCGCGATATTAATAGATTATGCACAGAATTTTCACCTAAATTTCCGCATGATCGAAAAAATCCGATCAACATAAAAACCGTGCCGATTTCAACGTGTCAATAATAATTGCTCAACACTAATTAAGGGGAATCTGCTAGGTGGTAGAAAAAAAGAAGTCAAGCTTTGTATACACTCTAATACAGAAAAGCTGCCAATTGCTGAATGGGGACGGTAGTCAGCATTTTTTCTGATTTTTACACAACAAAGCTGCTCCAAATTATAACCTTATTTATCACAGAGCTCAGCTTCTCACCCTCTATCATATAACCCTATATATCACAGAGCTCAGTTTCCCTCCTCTATCATATAACCCTATATATCACAAAGCTCAGCTTCCCTCCTCATATCATAATTAACACTATATACCACAGAGCACAGCTTCTCTCCTCTATATAAAACCTCTAATATATCACAGAGCTCCAGCTTCCCCCTCCTCTATCATATAACACTAAACATAACAGAGCTCAGCTTCCTTCTCTGTCATATAACCTATATATCTCAGAGCTCAGCTTCTCCACACTCTATCATATAACACTATATATACAGAACTCAGCTTTTCTCCCCCTCAAATAACCCTATATATCATCAGAGCTCATCCTTCTCTCCATCTATGCATATAACCCAAATATCACAGGAGCTCTAGCTTCTCTCCCGTCTATCATATAACCCTATATATCACAAGCTCAGCTTCTCTCCTCTATCATATAACACTATACACACAGAGCTTCGAGCTCCTCTTCCTCGTATCATAACCCTGTATATCACAGAGGTCAGCTTTTCTCCCTCTATCATATAACCCTATATATCACAGAGCTCAGCTTCTGTCCATCTATCATATAATCCTATATATCACAGAGCTCAGCTCCTCTCCTCTATCATCTAACCCTATATATCACAGAGCTCAGCTTCTCTCCTGTATCATATAACCCTATATATCACACAGCTCAGCTTCTCTCCTCTGTCATATAACCCGATATATCACAGAGCTCAGCTACTCTCCCTTTATCACATAATCCTTTATATTACAGAGCTCAACTTTGCTCCTCGAACATATAACCGTAGATATCACAGAGCTCAGCTTGTCTCCGCTCTCATATAACCCTATATATCACAGAGCTCATCCTCCCTCCTCTATAATATTACCATCATATATCAACAAGCTCAGCTTCATCTCCTCTCTCATATAGCCTATATAACACAGAGCATCAGCTTCTCTCCTCTAATCATATAACCCAATATATCACAGTGCTCAGCTTCTTCCCTATCATATAACCCTATATATCACAGAGCTAGCTTCTCTCCTCTATCATATAACCCTATATATCACAGAGCTCAGCTTTTCTCCCTCTATCATATAACCCTATATATCACAGAGCTCATCCTCCCTCCTCTATAATATAACCATATATACTCACATGCTCAGCTTCTCTCCTCTATGCATATAACCCTTGTATATCACAGAGTCAGCTTTTCCTCCCGTCTATCATATAACCCTATATATCACAGAGCTCAGCTTCTGGTCCACTATCATATAATCCTATATAGTCACAGAGCTCAGCTCCTCTCCTCAATCATCCTACCACTATAATATCACAGAGCACAGCTTCTCATCCTGTATCATATAACCCTATATATCACAGCTCAGCTTCTCTCCTCTGTCATATAACCCGATATATCACAGAGCTCAGCTACTCTCCCTTTATCACATAATCCTTTATATTACAGAGCTCAACTTTTCTCCTCTAACAATAAACCTTAAATATCACAGAGCTCAGCTTCTCTCCTCTATCATATAACCCTAGATATCCAGAGCGCAGCTTCTCTCCATCTATCATAAAACCCTATATATCACAGATCTCAGCTTCTCTCCTCTCTCATATAACCTATAATACACAGAGCAAAGCATCTCTCCTCTAACAAAAAAACCCAATATATCACTAGAGCTCAGCTTTCTCTCTCCTATATCCATAAACCCTATATATCACAGAGCTCAGCTTCTCCTCCTCTATCATAAAACCCTATATATCACAGAGCTCAGCTTTTTCTCCCTCTATCATATACCCCTATAATATCACAGAGCTCATCCTCTCCCTCTATAATAAACATAAAAAATATATCACAAGAGCTCAGCTTCTCCTCCTCTCTCATATAAGCCTATATAACACAAGAGCTCAGCTTCCTCTCCTCTATCCATATAACCTATATATCACAGAGCTCAGCTTCTCTCCCTCTATCAATAACCCTATATATTCACAGACGCAGCTTCTCTTCCTCTATCATCAAAACCCTATAAATTAAAAACACAGAGCTCACTTCTCTCCCTCATCATATAACCCTATATATAGATATCATATAACCCTATATATCACAGAGCTCAGCTTCTCTCACTCTCTCATATAACCCTATATAACACAGAGCTCAGCTTCTCTCCTCTATCATATAACCTTATATATCACAGACCTCAGCTCCTTTCCTCACTCATATAACTATATATCACAGAGCTCAGTTTTTCTCCCTCTATCATATCTATCACATCCTGCTCTCAGATAGAGTAAGAGAAAGCACCTGATAGCTTTTCTTAAAGACATAAAGTATCTCATTTAGCATGTTTTAAAAATCACCTGTAAACCCTTTTTGTGTAAATGGTCTGTGGTCATAATGCTTCCATAGCTAAAAACAGGGACTTTATAAAAATGAATTGTAGTATGTTATCCTGATACCTAACACCTGCATGTCTTATTATATGGACTTATTACAGAATACGGAATTATTCACTCACGTGAACTGCAATGTGTTTATTATTTTCTTTCAGTGGTCAACAAGTTTCAATGCCTGAATATTTTGTGCCTCCTGCCCCTCCACCGCCTCCTCCTGTTATTCCTTCTGCACAAACAGCTTTTGACAGCCCAATTTCAGCTCCAACTCCTGTAGCTCTCAATGTAGCTGCCTCCATGTCTTCATATATCCCTGCCCCACCCCCAGCTCCCCCATGTCCATATTCCGGCACTCCCCCTCAGACTGGTTCATTGGGACCACCCGTAGCGCCTCCTCCACCCCCTCCAGGCCCTCTAACTATTACAGCTTCCCCTGCTCATACAGCTTCCCCTCCTACTGTCACTGTGGAACCAAGGAAACCTCAGATTCCACTCATTCCTATGAGTGATGCTAGGAGTGACCTTCTAGCTGCAATCCGTAGAGGTAAGTAAAATATTCGGACTTCCATTTTGCAAAGTATATGTAACAAAGTGAAGCATTAGAAAGTTATTCATGGTATATTTATTTATGGAAATACTTAAAATTCATTGTTGCTTGGTTACTAGTTAACAAAATATATATTGTGGAAACATGTGAGAATGGATTTTCTCTTAGTGCTATATGAACGCTCTGAATCTCTCTGGAGGTCATATATCAATACAGTGCTTATTAACTAATACATCTACTAGGTGCACGGCATAGTCATGGTTAAAAGCAAACACTAGGAGGACAATAGAGTCCCCCCCCTCCCCCAGGGTACTGCATCCTACAACCTAGGTAACAGGCTGTGTACACGTTACGTGGGCTATGTTCTGCTATATCATAAATATAGAGGGGGCAGATTTGCTGCAGAAATTTGACGCAGCAAATCCACAAGTAAATCTGCACAGAAAAATTTGCAACAGATCATGCATATTTTAGAATTTTACTTGCTGCAGATTCAAAAATCGTCAGCACAGGTGTCATGTCAGAGGAGGTGCAGTGGGCCCTGACTGCAACCCAACCCACTGTACCTGCCTACTTGGCATGCTGCCCTAGATGGTCGATCAGTCCGGGTTAGTAACGGTACGGGTACGTCAGGCCAAGAGCCAGAAGGCAAAAAAATAACCAGAAACAAGCCAGGGGTCAGAACACTGTCAGGTACGCGGTACAAAATCAGGAGACAAATCGAGGTCAAGAAGAAGCCGAGGTCAGGTAATAAGGAACGCACAAACTGGGACCACAGGGAGCCAGCCAGTTCTGAGGAGGTTTAAATGGTGTGCCCGGACTCTGCCCGAACAGTCACTTGGTGCGGTCTCTGGGCCCTCCTATTGGCCTGTACGACACACCCTCTGATCTGAGTAAAAACATAGCTGGCACTCCTAGGCTTATCAGCAAGGCTTCTCCCAGGGTGTGTTGACAGGCCAGGGAAATTAACCTCTGCAGAGCCTTGCACCTTAAGGCATGTTCACACGGCTTAAAATGGGCCGTATTTCGGTCCGTAATTACGCGCCGAAGAGCGCCAATTACGGGCCGAAAATGGCCCATTCATTACGGTAATTCACAGTTCTCATAGAGAACTATGGATTACGTCTCCTCTCCGCCGGGCGGGGAGATAATTGACATGTGAATTTCTAGCCGCAAATACGCGCCGCTAGCAATTCAAGTCAACGGGCCGACGAAGTGCCGGCCCCCTGCTCAGTCCCCCGCTCCCGCCCCGCCCCCAGTCACACGGCGTAATTGCGGGGCGTAATTACACCCTGCAAATACACCGTGTGAACATAGCCTTAGAATCAGGTACATGAGTCTTGGCAGTAGGGCAAGTTTATGCAGCAAATTTCTGCCACATGGGCATGGGATGTGCTAGATCCCATCCATATGGCTGGTATGGTCATCCATTGCAGATTTTCTTATGCAAATCCGCGTGCAATATCTGCAGCAAATCCGTCCCATGTGCAGTCACCATTAGGCTATGTTCACACATCAGTCATTTCTATCCAACATGGAATTTGAGGCAGAAATCCGAGGTGATACCCTTGGATTACTGTCACTGATTTTAAAGTGGTTGTCTGGTTCAAATAAAAAAAAAAAAGCTGCTCATGCCAAACAAGATAAAAAAAATCCTATATTCATCTTCCGTTGCCCTTCCGTCTCAGTGCTGGCTGTCCTTGGTCTTCTGCTTCCCTTCCCTTCCGAATGGGATGCCACTGCTGCAGCCGCTGATTAATGATCACTTGCCTCTGCTTACATCACTGTTTGGAGCTATCCCCTTCTAGCTGCTGCAGTGATGATGTCTCATTCCGAAGTGAAGTAAAGGTAAAAGGTGAGCATAGGATTTTATTATTTTTTTGGCATGGACAGTTTACTATTTTATTTTTGCAGAGGCCGTTTTCAAGGCTGATTTGGATGTGGTTTAACCACATTTTATGAAACCAAACCACATCATGGCTGCCCAATGTGGAATCCAGGCAGGATCAGCTTCCAACAAAAGGCATGTCACTACTTTATTGTCCCTATCATGGATTTGAAATCTGTGATGTAAAACATCTACGCTTTAGTTCACAGTGTGGACTGCTGTGCGGATAGCCCCATTCAAATGAATGGCCAAGAAGGGCAAAATTCTTGATACTTTCACCTCAAAATAGTCAAATATAACTTTTAATAGATAACTACTAAAATAACAAGTCACCCTAAAACACGACCTCATTGCTATCCAAGTAAATAATGCTTAGTAACGTATCAAGCAATAATAAATTGGGATACATAAACAATGTTAAAGGGAACCTGTCACATAGATTATGCCCCCTATGCTGAGGACAGCACAAGCTTGTGACAGACCTGCTGTTCCCAGCGCTGTGTCCCTTATTCTGTAAGATGCTGTAGTTTCAGAGCATTTAATGCTCAAAGCTGCAGTTTTCAGCCAGAAAAGAGTCATGAAGAGACTGTTTAATTCATGACCCGCCCACCTGAGGATAGCCCCACTCACCTCACAACTGATTAACCTATTAGGCCTTGTTCACACGGCTTATTTTGCCGCGGATTGGCGCCGTACTGCGCGCCGGATTTGCGCTGCAGTACGGCGCCAATCCGTCGTAGTCATTACGGTAATCCACTGCTCTCATAGAGAACAGTGGATTCCGTCGCTCCTCCCCGCTCGGCGAATCCGTCGGGCGGGGAGAAAGTGACATCCACATTATCCAGGCGCAATAGGCGCCGTGGATAATGCAAGTCTATGGGGCCGGGGAGCGGCGCCCCCGCCGCGCTCCAGCCCCGCCCCGTCCCGCCCCTTATTCACGGCGGATTTGTGAGCCGGATTGCGCTCACAAATCCGTCGGGAATAAGCCGTGTGAACACGGCCTTACTTTGAATCGGTCTAAACAAGTGATTAACTTTCTGGTGGGCGGGGCTAGCCTTGGGTGGGTGGGGCTAACACCTGCTCATGAATAAATCGGATATTTTTCTGGCTGAAAACTGCCAGATTTGAGCATTAAATACTCTGTAACTTCTGCATCTTACAGAATAAGGGACACAGCGCTGGAAACAGCAGGTCTGTCACTAGTTTGTGCTCCCCTCAGCAAGGGGGACATAATCTATGTGACAGGTTCTCTTTAATGGTCTATTCTGTGGCAGATTGTGTACATTAAAGGGGTGTTCCGACACTTCAAAATGCTTGCTTGTCCATTGGGGTATGATGAAAAATAGTAGACAAGAAGCATACTTACCTCCCAGACGTTGTTGTTCCGTCGCCACTGCCCTCCCGGTGATCTCTGCTATAGCCCTTTACATTCTTTGTTCACATGACAGGTGCAGCCAATCACAGGCTGCAGCGTTCAATTGATTGATATGCACATGAACGTTGTGGCCTGTGTTTGGCTGCATCTGTCACGTGGAGGGCTACTGGGATGGTTGTGGCAATGGAATTAGAGAGTCCAAGAGGTAAGTATGCTTCTTGTCTTCTATTTTTCATCATGCCCTGATAGACGAACAAGCATTTTAAACAGAACACCCCTTTAAAACCTAATGTCACTAGTATAAAGGATTGCATAGACTGAGTGGGGGACTGCCTTTAATGACAATAATAGATAACCTATAGATGGCCATATATTTACAGTATCTCAAAAAGTGATTACACCCCTCACATTTTTGTAACTACTGTATTATATCTTTTCATGGAACAACACTGAAGATATGACACTTTGATATAATGTAAAGTAGTCAGTGTACAGTTTATATAAAAGTGTAAATTTGGTGTGCCCTCAAAATAACCCAACACAGCCATCAATGTCTAAACCACTGGCAACAAAAGTCAGTACACCCCTAAGTGAAAAAATATACAAATTGTGCCCAAAATGTCAATATTTTGTGTGGCCACCACTATTTTCTAGCACTGCCTCAACTCTCTTGGGCATGGAGGTCACTAGAGACTGGAATCCTCTCCCACTCCTCCATTACGAAATCACGGAGCTGGTGGATGTTAGAGACCTTGCACTCCTCCTCCATCCGTTTGAGGATGCCCCACAGATGCTCCATAGGGCTTAGGTCTGGACACATGCTTGGCCAGTCCAGCACCTGTTCTCTCATTTTCTTTAGCAAGGCAGTGGTCATTGTTGAGGTGTTTTTGGGTTTGTTATGTTAAAATACTGCCCTGCAGACCAGTTTATGAACATTGTATGTTATACTCCAGATTTTTACTCACTTCAAAATGGCAATTAAAAATATGCCAACTCTTATTTTTTTCAGGGGCCCTTTGTAAAATTAAAAGCCTTGTCCATTTTCTGTTGTTTTTATTTATTAGGTATATCATAGGAAACCCTACAGTTTTCTATTTTGCATTCATGTATTGCAATTCTGCTCCTGTATCTCTTATATATTGGTAAACCTATAAATACAAGGGCCAATCAAATAGAATGGATACCATAAATACAAAGAATACCAAAAGAAATTGTATCCAATACAGTAATATAGAGATGTAAAAGCAATGCATCGCTGATCTTTGGTGATGTATAAAATTGATGTTTTTGTACTAATTTATGTGATGTTTTTTATATTATTATCACCTATATGATGTATAGCATCATGTTTCAGTGGGATTAGTTGGATATTTTTTATTTGGGTGTGATTTTGTCTGTTACTGATAGATTTTTTAATTGTTTATAATAAGATTTAATAAAGCATTGTTTTGACGCTTCTATATTACTGTATTGGATACAATGTATTTTGGTATTCTCTTTTATATTGGTACAGTAGGCCTCTGTATGGAGAATAAAATGGTTTTGCATTCCTGTCTATAGTAATGGCTCATTTGGAGTAACTGTATGGAGTAAACATGGCGGCCGTCACGTGACCTCCTGGCAGTCAGTCAGCAGCAGAACTGTATGTCCTGTACTTGAAGAGGAAAACTAGTGGAATGAATATTATTAATATGGTTATTCCAGCACCATCGTCTCCACTGTGTGGAGTTACTGGGATTTCATGTTGTTAATAAAGTTAACTAGTAAAAAACACACATTTGTATGTCATGTCTTAATAAAGTTAGCTGTTCAAAAAAAAAAAAAGGCAGAAAGATGTGTGATCAGCTCCTCCACAGACAGACACAAGATGCTGCTAAAGAGGCTCAGCTCCTCAATAATCTACTGTTACTTGTATACCAGGGGTCACATGACCTGTGTGGTGGTCACATGACTGTGTTATCCATACAGTTGCTATGGGAGCCATTACTTTGGACAGGAATGTGGGCTATACCATTTTTTTTTCTAGTTAGGGGCCTACTTCACTGGTGTAAAATAGGTAGAGGAGCAGAATTTTTAATTCATGTATATTATATATTTTATTTATAGAATTGTATAATTTGCTTTAATATGTGTAATAAGTAAAACAAAATTATACAGTGGACAACTCCTTTAAAGAACCGATTGGCAAGAGTGACTATGAAATTGCACAAGCTTTGCTAAATTTTATGTTTCTCAAGAATATTTGTTCAATCTGAATTCTCTATCACCTGCCAGGACCATTTATAAAGGCTGCACTCATGATGCATGTGCTTGTTGTTTAGGTATCCAGCTTCGGAAAGTTCAAGAGCAGAGAGAACAGGAGGCAAAGAAGGAGCCCGTGGGAAATGATGTGGCGACAATCTTGTCCCGCAGGATTGCGGTAGAATACAGTGAGTCTGACGATGACTCCGAATTGGATGAGAATGAATGGTCTGATTAAAGAATTGGAGTCTTCGTGTTTCTTATATTGTCAGTGCCGACTCTCACGTAACTACTGCAATGGATACAACATGGACACAAAAACACATTCTACACTGTATCTCACTGGTGCAGCGACCAATATCACTGAGCTCTGTCTGATGATGTTTGTGTGTATTTAGTGGCTGAGAATCTCCACTTGTGTAAATGAATCCAATTTACTTAATTATTTAATATTATATGCAAGAATGTCGTTATCTGCTGTGTCCTGTTGTTGTTACTATGTCTCATAGTAATAAATTGCAGTATACAGAAACGTTGCATTCAGACAAGGGATACTTCAGCTGCACAGTTTTGCCCTTTCTATGTATTGTTTTGCTGTATTTGGCAATATAAGAGACAAGAAACAGCGCCATGATATATTAAAAGCACAACACTGCGTGCCATCAAATATAGTATCTGACAGGACTAATATAGCTAAAGGGTTTATGACTTAAAGAGAACAGTACAATACTAGTGCATCTCCAAAAATTAAACTATTATTGAAAATTAAAGGGGTTCTCCAGGACTATCTTTTAATTTGTTATAGGGCTCACAAATATATTATATTAAACCGTGTAATTCATACTGCAATGAGTCTATAAAATTTATGGGTTTCTCTATTTGACTTAAAGGGGTTGTCTCGCTACAAACAATAGCTTTCAAAATGTAGGGAATACTAAATGAAGACGTTTTCCAAATATATTGCGTTGTTCATGTTTTTTGTTAAGGAGCTACAAGTGATTTTATCACCTTCCTTGCTCTCTGGTTCCCTTAGTGACCGACCTGTGTACTCTTTTCTCCTGCTGTTTGTTCTATCTGATAGCAGGGAGTGATGTCATCACACAGGTCAGGGCAGCACAGAACTCTGGACAGTGAGAGCTTGTTTTTATCTGATCTTTCAGACAAAAGATTAATGACTCTACTGTTTACATTAGCTCAGAAGCTTCTATGGACCTCAGAGAAGGTAATTTAGCTAATCTAGACTGATAAACATAATAAACAGAGAAGTCTGAACACATGGAGCTCATATGCTAATTACAGACAGCTTGACCAGGAAGTGACAGAGCCAAGCAGCATTATTTCATTCATGCATCCTATGAAACTTTGAGATGAGACAATCCCTTTAAATTATTGATATCAATTATCTTTTTAGTGATATTATAATTTTTTGAGATGAACTAGTACATAGACATGTAATCTTTCAAGTCTTGCTGATAAATGGCATTGCTGTACCCAGTACTATCCAAATCTTAGTCACTCTATCTGCCACCCTTATACAGCTCGGCATTGTACCACTGTTTTATGTATCTCTTGCTACTCCATTCTGTGAGATCTGGAGCCGACTTACTGTACTATTAGCAGTGCCAAATTCATTTTAATGATCTTAAAAATTGGATATGTGTGCCCAGTTTAACCTTTATGGATATGTTTACCTGGTGGGACGTATTCTTAACGTACTATTTTTATCTGACTTAACAAATTGTCTCCATAGAAGAAATCCATCTCTTCAAACTATTAGGCTGATCTGAAACTTTTAAAGCTACACTATATGGAAATCACACTTACACAGTCAGCCTCTCCTGTAGTGTTGTGCATAGTCAATATCAAATCTGACCCAAATCTAAATGATTCAATTCAGAATCGAATTTCATCACAAATTACCAGAAAAATTGACCCTAACCCTAAACTGGACTTAGGGTTAGGGTTTTTAGGGATTATAAGGGGATAGTTTACCTTTCAGTGTTGCTGTAGGTCCCAGGCTTCATGTCGCTCCCGTCAGTAACTTTTTGTGCGACTTCCCATGTCCCCTCCGGTTTCCCTAAGTTACATAACTTCAGTTTTCCACTATATAGGAGTAGAGTAGGGAAGCCAGAAATCACGTCAGAAAGTCGCACTGGAACTGACACCACAGCGGGAGAAATGTGAGGCCTGGGGCGAAGCTGAAAGGTAGGTTAACCCCTAAAATACCTTAAATACCTTGATCCTAATTTAGGGTTAGAGTTATGGTTAGCGTTAGGAATATGGTTGGAGATAAGGATCGAGTTAGGCTATGTTCACACGGCTTATTTCAGAACGTATTTACGTCGGATTTCCGCTCGTAAATACGTTCCGAAATCAGGTGCAAATCAGTTTGCAATACGTATCACGAAGTGTCGCGAACTCCGGCACAATAATTGACAGGCTTATGGTTTTTCCGGCCATATTGCAGCCGCAAATCCGTGGCGGCAATATGGCACGGAGATACGTGTCGTCTGAACGACCACACGTATTTCCCATTAAAACCAATATTAAATGGCCTGCCACTTATTTCAAACTGATTTCGAAACGGATTTACGATCGTAAATACGGCGGCAAATCCGTTCCGAAATAAGCCGAGTGAACGAGGCCATAGCGAAACAATTCAGAACAGGGCCTTATTTGAGCACGACTTCTCTCCTGTTCTTCTTACTTGAAGGAAATCTGTCACTACTTTATTAGATTAAGGATCTTTTTACAATTTTTTTTTCTGTTAGTTTGTATGCTGAGCGATCATTCAACACACAAGCTAAATATGCCATAGGCTTTTGTTGCCAGACAGAGGCTAGAAGAGCGTACTTTTGACCTGTGTCTGGCTGGTATAAATCTGTATGCAGCAAAAAAAGAGATATTAAATAGTGTAGTACTTTGTGCTATTCCATCCCGTGGAGTCCATAAAAAATACTTTTTCCTTTAACATGGTAGCCTGTAGGAGATGGAAGACACTGTACGTCATCTGTGTTAAACTCAAGGCCCATAGGCTGAATCCGGTCATTTTGTGTGGTCCTCAAAAGCTTCGCGCATACCTCCACTCTGTTCTGTTCAGTAACTCTCAGGTGGTGGCAGGGCTCTGACTGCCATACACAGTAGGTTAGACACAGGTGGACCAGCTCCCCAGTTTCCCCATGGGGTGAATCCAGTTCTTGATAGAGGTGGTGGGGCCTTCACAGGGAACAGGTGCCATCTTGGTTTCAGATCTCCAGCACTTGTCTCCACAGTGCTCTGCTCAGCACCTTACAGGCTGTGGCACACTCTGACAGCCCTATCCAGGCACCATACTCACCTTTCAAGGTAGGAAGCTCAGTGCTAAAAACTTGGTAGGGGCTGGCTATTATATAACCTTGGAGGAAATCTTGGCCATTTCCTGCCCATGTGGTGAACCTTGGCCCTTTGAAGGCAACCATAATGCTGATGTGGCCCTTGAGGAAAATGAGTTTTACACTCCTGCTGTAAGGCATCAGTTTAACGCACATGACATGAGCCCTTTAATAAGCTTTTTATAATGTATCTGTTAAATAGATTTTGTAATGGGTGATGGTTCCGTTAAGCAGATACCTTCATTTGTCTATGATGTCATGAAAAAGTTCACAATTTAGCCATTAAAAAAATCCCATATTGGTCTTGGGGTAATAGGTGCCAGTATTAGGCATCCAAAAAACAAAAAGATCCATCCATCCATCACAGCCTTCCATTTAATATAAGCATTGTATGCTTTTTCCAAAGTAAACATTAAATGGAAATTTTTCCCAACATATTTATTAAAGGGCAAAAATGCAGTTTGAACATAGCCTAAGGCAGTGGCATAGCTGCAGGAGTCACAAAGGTTGCAGTTGCGACCAGGACCCTGAGCTAGGGGGCCCACAAGCCCCTATCACCACATACTGTGTAGCTATATCTGACCCAGCGACCCAGCGATGCAATACTACGGTCAGGGCTTTGTGTCAGGAGTAAGAGAAACGCAGGGGCCGAAGCAGCATACAGAGCCGATCTGATGAGAGGAGAGGAGGAGCGCAGCTCTCACATTCCCCACCCATTGTAGCACTCACCAGCCGGAAACAGGGAGTCTGTAGCTCCTTCTCCTCGATGTGTTGACCTGGTGCTGACAGTCCTTAGGTCCCTGAAAATGTAAGTGACAATAGTGACTTCAAGTAGCTGCTGCTGCACGTAAAGCAGAAGCTACTGTCCAGCGACTCTGTGTATGTGTTATGCTGAGTGGAAGAAAATGACAAAAAACAGAGGCGCCGCTCTTGGTGAAAGTACGTCTGTAACGAGTAGAGATCAAAATAATATTATACAGGTGCTCACCTGGGGGTGTTGTGCAACTAATGTAGAAGCACAACACCCAGTTTGAGTCCGGCTCATTGCTGTTATGCTGAGTGGTCACACCTGATGGTTGACTGCTCAGCATGACAGAACATAAATACATTAACCCTCAAGTGACCACCAAATAATTAAACCCTGAGTGACCACTTCCGAACATTTTGACAGTGGTTACCTCTGATTCCAACCATTTAACACTAGTTCTAGTGGGTTTAATTTAGACAAAAAATCCCAAGTAAAGAAAATCCAATGTTTCATCTTTCCCCCCCTTTTTTTTAATTAAAAAAAAAAAAAATTAAAGAAACTATTACATATTCATTATCCCGCATCCCTGAACTATGAAATGATTATATAATGCTGTTTAAAAGAAAAAAAAGGGCCAAAATAGAAAGCCATCAATAAGACTGGGTTCATTATTATCTGTCGTGATACTGTGATTAAGGGTGAGTTCCTTGCATATAGCGGCACGTACTGCGCACTCCACTATACGTCGGGTGTTTTAGAAGTAGGCAATGGACAGCGCGTAATTCTAAAGCGCAGCAGGGCCGGCCCCCATCCACTTTAATTTTCTCCACAGTACACGTTTTGGAAAAAAGCAGGTAACCATAGCTCTCAATGAATGCTATTAATTACCATAATTGCTGGCCATACTTTGGACGTATTGCAACGCCATTACCCCCAAAATATGGCCCGCAAAAACGCTGTATGAACATACCTAAAGGTACCTGGAGAAGTACTGTGATGGAGTGATGGAGTCGCGGCCAGACCATAAACACCAATGGAACAAACAAAACAAAATCTGGACTATATTTGCTCTATTTGCCAGTGGTGTACGTGTGGTAAACTATGTCCCACATAGCAAATGTGTATATTTGACAAATGGAACAAACATATACTAAATAGGATCTATTGACCTCTATGGATAGGCCGCGGTTCCATCACAGTTCCATCACAGTATTCATCGGGGTACATGCATTTGTGATATTTGTGATATTATGGGTATGATCACACAATGCAATTTTACGCTTACTTTGGGACGTATATCAGCACAAAATAAGCCTCAAAACAATGTTCTATGCAGCTCTTATTGATTTTTATCTAAAAAAATGCGCCGTCATTCACACGACGCATATTTTACAAGCGTATCCGCACCTACGTGAAAAACAGACAACTTCTGATCTGTATTAGAGGTGTCGGAGGGGGTGGAGGCTGAGGTTTCGCTCCAGGTTCCATAAGCCTTTAGCTGCACCCCTGACCTAAGGTGCCCTTTAAATTACTTATCTAGTTATTAAAATCAAAATGCAGCGGAACAGGATTTCATTTTTTTACATCATAAAATGTTATTATTTCAAATTATAACAAGTGGTAATTGACATTTAATTACATCAGGCAAAATAGCAATATTATAGTTATAAGAGGAACAGGATTTAACATAGTGTGGAACACATCACTATCAGTATGTCCTCTTAGCAATTTGTCAGCCTCCAAGACCTTAAGGCCTCATGCACACTGTTATGAACTTGTGTGGTACTGAGCTGTTATAAAGCACCTATAGATTTTTTTGTAAACCCTTCCCTCCAAAAAACAGCTGTGGCATGGTCCATTGCATGTTGTCGAATATATTCAACATACTACAGCTGAAGCCGCAAAGTCTTGTGTGCTACGCAGTACATGTCAAATAGTCTCCAAAAAAATGGGAGTCTCGCAAGAGAACAGAGAGTGACTTTTGATCACTATATTTACTATTTTGCCATAGGCAAACTTAAACTCTTTGAGTTCTCAATCTATAGAACACTAAAATGTAACTTTTATTATGTATAACACGTAACCTCTATACACACTATTTAAAAACCTGATTTCTAACCTCTCAATTTATCACTTTCTAATTGTGAAGGAATGACTCCTTTTTTATTATCAAGTCTGGTGGAACACCACCTATTAACAGGAGAACCTTATATATACAGTGATTTACTAACTCCAATAAGGGATCCCAAACATCCTACTTGGATGACATCCTAGGGATGACTGCCCAAGTAGATGTTTGGGATCCCTTATTGGAGTTAGTAAATCACTGTATATATGAGGTTTCCCTGCTAATAGGTGGTGTTCCACCAGACTTGATAATAGAAAAGGAGTTATTCCTTCACAATTAGAAAGTGATAAATTGAGAGGTTAGAAATCAGGTTCTTAAATAGTGTGTATAGAGGTTAAGTGTTATACATAATAAAAGTTACATTTTAGTGTTCTATAGATTGAGAACTGATAGAGTTTAAGTTTGCCTATGGCAAAATAGTAAATATAGCTACGCAGTACATAGCTTCAGTAGACTACATATGCTACCATACAGCTGTCTGCTGTGCTTGTGGCCTAAGTCTTCATACCCATATTGAGTTGCTCTTTGTCTAATGTGGAAAATATACAAACATTCAAAAAGGCGTAAAAACCAAAATGTATTGATTATCATTAAAATCCCAGTAAAAAATGCATGTCGATTTCTTTAGGTTTATAACTACAAAATAAACTCAAGAAAATGCTTGTATTTCAATAAAAACGTGTTTTCTGACACTTCAAATCTGCCACATCCTAATTTCCCAGAAAAGTCCTATTACTGTTTTCAAAACTTTTTTTGAACACATACTATGGGTGGCATGTATGAACGGGGCTGTGTCAGAAGTCTGGCGTATTTTCAGTCTGATATCAGGCCCAGCCCTGTTCTCATTAGTGTAATGCCTTCCGTATGTCCGTATCAGGCGCATTACAGAGCGGCAGCTGATTATGAGGGGCGTGCGGGAGGCAGGGCGCACTAGAACCGCACGAAGCTATAGATTTATAGCTTCGTTACGACAATTCTAGGCACATTACTACTGGAACAGGTAAACCACTTTCAAAGTGGTTTACCTGAGCCAGAAATTTCGTATTAGCGCTAGAATGCGCCTGATTTATGACTAATATGCGCATGAAATTTGGCTTTTAAACACCAAAATTCATACATGCCGCCCTATATCTTGAGGATCTCCGCTTTATGGCTCATGCATCTGAGGAATTATGGCAAAATGCATTAGTTAAACACTCACCGGCCACTTTATTAGGTACACCTGTCCAACTGCTCGTTAACACTTAATTTTTAATCAGCCAATCACATGGCGGCAACTCAGTGCATTTAGGCATGTAGACATGGTCAAGACAATCTCCTGCAGTTCAAACCGAGCATCAGTATGGGGAAGAAAGGTGATTTGAGTGCCTTTGAACGTGGCATGGTTGTTGGTGCCAGAAGGGCTGGTCTGAGTATTTCAGAAACTGCTGATCTCCTGGGATTTTCACGCACAACCATCTCTAGGGTTTACAGAGAATGGTCCGAAAAAGAAAAAACATCCAGTGAGCGGCAGTCCTGTGGGCGGAAATGCCTTGTTGATGCCAGAGGTCAAAGGAGAATGGGCAGACTGGTTCGAGCTGATAGAAAGGCAACAGTGACTCAAATAGCCACCCGTTACAACCAAGGTAGGCAGAAGAGCATCTCTGAACGAACAGTACGGCGAACTTTGAGGCAGATGGGCTACAGCAGCAGAAGACTCCTTTCAGCTAAGAACAGGAAACTGAGGCTCCAATTTGCCCAAGCTCAACGAAATTGGACAGTAGAAGATTGGAAAAACGTTGCCTGGTCTGATGAGTCTCGATTTCTGCTGCGACATTCGGATGGTAGGGTCAGAATTTGGCGTCAACAACATGAAAGCATGGATCCATCCTGCCTTGTATCAACGGTTCAGGCTGGTGGTGGTGGTGTCATGGTGTGGGGAATATTTTCTTGGCACTCTTTGGGCCCCTTGGTACCAATTGAGCATCGTTGCAACACCTTGTGGAATCTATGCCACGAAGAATTGAGGCAGTTCTGAAGGCAAAAGGGGGTCCAACCCGTTACTAGCATGGTGTACCTAATAAAGTGGCCGGTGAGTGTATGTTTAAAGCCAAAATAGGATCCCATCCTGTGAGATCAGGGAAGCTGTTCCTACAAGCCCTTACTGATGGGTCTAAATATGTGTCTTTTACTTTCTTTTTTCAGGTATCTTGATTGTGTTTAATAGCTATGTACTTTACACATGCTATATAATAGTAAACATAGGGATATGTTAATCCTTATATATACAGAAAAGTTACATTTAGATATGAGATCATGTATTTTTCTTTTGCCTGTTTTCCTGGTGGTCTAGGGTAAAAGAGGTGTTAATGTCTCCTTGCCTGGCAGTTTAGGGTAAAAGAGGGGTTAATGCCTTTTTGCCGGGTGGTCTGAATTAGTAAAGAAGTTAATTACTACTTCTCTGGTAATCTAGGTTAGAGGAGAGGTTAATGCCAGCTTACCAAGTGATCTGTGGTAGATTAAAGGACGATGCTAGTTTCCCTGGTGGTCTAGGGTGGTGTAGGGATCAAGGTTTTTTTTCCAATAGAGGTTAACCTACAGTATCTCACAAAAGTGAGTACACATCTCACACTGTATAAATATTGTATTATATCTTTTTATGGGACAACACTGAAGATTTGACACTTTGATACAATGTAAAGTACCGTATTTTTCAGACTATAAGATGCACTTTCCCCCCCAAATTTGTAGTCCAAATGTACTGTGTCAGAGCTGCAGGACGCTGGAGAAGGGTGATGCTGTGGGAAGCTGGGGGTTTAAGGCGTTATACCCTGCCCTAGCTTCCCGCACCATCACTGCAATCCAGTCTCCTGCCAACCCGAGATAGGACTGTACAGCAGTGGCTGTTCTATATAGTTTAAATAACCCCCTTTGTCGTTTTACGAAAAAAATTAAAATGTTACACATAAATGGTTTTGATGCATTTGTAAAAGTCCAATCTATTAAAATATTACATCATTTATCATGTACGCTGAACACCGAAGAAGAAAACAAAATCCAAATGCCAAAATTGTGGGTTTTTTGTATTTTCATATCCCTCAAAAATTAGAATCAAAAGTGATCAAAAAGTCGCATCTATCCCAAAATGGTACCAATAAAAACTACACTTCAGCCCACACATTTTTTTTCAAATTTTTTCCCATTGCTTTCCTCCCTAAAACCTTGGTGCATCTCATGTTCCAGTGCATCTCATAGTTCGAAAAATACAGTAGTCAGTGTTCAACTTGTATAACAGTGTAAATTTGGTGTGTCCTCAAAATAACTCAAAACACAGCCGTGTATGTCTAAATTGCTGGCAACAAAAGTGAGTACACCCCTAAGTGAAAAAGGACAAATTGTGCCCAAAGTGTCAATATTTTGTGTGGCCACCATTATTTTCCAGCACTGCCTTAACTCTCTTGGGTATGGAGTTCACTAAAGCTTCACAGGTTGCCACTGGAATCCTCTTCCACTCATCCATTATGACGTCATGGAGCTGGTGGATGTCAGGGACCTTGTGCTCCTCCACCTTCCGTTTGAGGATGCCCCACAGATGCTCAGTAGGGTTTAGGTCTGGAATCATGCTCGTCTTCTTTAGCAAGGCAGTGTTCATCTTGGAGGTGTGTTTGGGGTTAATATCATGTTGGAATACTGCCCTGCGGCTTAGAAGGGAGGGGATCATGCTGTCGTCAGTATGTCGCAGTACATGTTGGCATTCATGGGTCCCTCATTGAACTGTAGTTCTCTACAGTCAGCACTCATGCAGCCCCAAACAATGACACTCACACTACCATGCTTGACTGTAGGCAAGACACACCTGTCTTTATACTCCTCACCCTTTTGCTGCCACACACGCGTGACATCATCTGAACCAAATAAGTTCATCTTGGCCTCATCAGACCACAAGACACGGTTCCAGTAATCCATGTCCTTAGTTTGTTTGTCTTCACCAAACTGTTTGCAGGCTTTCTTGTGCATCATCTTTAGAAAAGGCTTCCTTCTGGGACAACAGCCATGCAGACCAGTTTTATGCACTGTGGTCTGAGCACTGACAGGCTGACACCTTGACCCCTTTAACCTCTGCAGCAATGTTGGCAGCACTCATATGTCTATTTTAAAAAGACCATCTCTGGATATGATGCTGAGCGAGGTGTTTTCGAGTGGAATCTGTCTGTTTAAAGCACTGTATGGTCTTGGCCACCATGATGCAGCTCAGTTTCAGGGTGTTGGCAATCTTCTTATAGCCTAGACCATCTTTATGTTGAGCAACAATTCTTTTTTCAGATCCTCAGAGAGGTCTTGGCCATGAGGTGCCCTCTTGACATTCGAGGTTTCAGTTTTAGAGATTGTGTGAGAGCGATAACACCAAATTTAACAAACCTGCTGCCCATTCATAGCTGAGAACTTGTAATATTAACAAGTCACATAACACCGTGGAGGGAAAATGGCAAATTGGGGATGATATGTCCATTTTCACTTAATGGTGTACTCACTTTTGTTGCCAGCAGTTTAGATACTGATGGCTGTTTGTTGAGTTATTTTGAGGACAGACCAAATTCACACTGTTATACAAGCTGTACCCTGACTACTTTACATTGTATCAAAGTGGAATATCTTCAGTGTTGTCCCATGAAAAGATATAATACAGTATTTACAATGATGTGAGAGGTGTACTTACTTTTGTGAGATACTGTAACTGCAGACCATTCTATAACAGTAAAGAAAACAAAAATTACTCCGCCATTAAATCCTCTCCAGCACAAATACTGCAGTGGTCTTACTTGCTTCCTAAGGCTTCAATCATGTCTTTTTGTCCTGTCTCTCGAAAAGATTAGTCAGGACAGAGTAAGGCTATGTTCACACGGCTTAAAATGGGCCATATTTCGGTCCGTAATTACGCACCGGAGTGCACAAATTACAGGCTGAAAATGGCCCAGTCATTACGGTAATCCACAGTTCTCATAGAGCACTATGGATTACGTCTCCTCTCCCTGCTCGGTGAATCCGCCGGGCGGGGAGATAAGTGACATGTGAATTACCAGCGGCGTATACGCGCCGCTGGTAATGCAAGTCAATGGGCCGGCGATGTGCCGGCCCCCCGCTCACTCCCCCGCCCCCGTCCACACGGCGTAATTGCGCGGCGTAATTACGTCCCGCAGTTAAGCCATGTGAACATAGCCTAATGAGGAGTTTAATTATACAGCAGCACAGGTCCTTATATGATGGGGCTGAAAACTTTGTACACTCTGATCACTAGGAAGCCTAAAGATTGTGCACCTTCCATGTATCCTGTCCATTAGAAGAAGACCATAAAATACCTTTCTCTTATCAAAGACATCTTACTGTATAAGACAGGGGAATCTCAACAAGGGGGAATCCCATTGAAGGGAGTTTTAGGGTTTCTATGGGTGTGAGGGGGGAATTAGGACCCACTATTCAACTTTTTCAATCTAATATGTATATTATTTGAAATGCACCTTTTGAGTAATTGACTATTTTGGAAAGGGGGGAATTATATTCTGAAAGGGGGAATGGAGTGAAAAAGTTTAAGAACCATTGATGTAAGCAAATTAGTTCATGCCTATTGCTTAATGAATTTGGCTATTTGGATAATCTCTTTAACAAACACAAATTTCATAAATGAAGTACACTAGAAAGTCATTCAAAGTCTTCAGTTCTGACTTAAGTTCATGCAATGGAATCTGACTGTGATCCCCGTGTGCGATGTAAGCACAGTCTTTATTAGTAATCAGACACTCCTGATATTTTCTATATCACCCACTTCAGAGACAGCATGGGCTATCTCCTCCTCCTCAAACAGTTCACTTCATCCAGTCTCCTAGGAAACGATATTTCAGCTGCAACATCAAAGCTTTTCTCTTGATTTCCCCTTTGCATCTTGTTGCTGCCGAATCATACAGCACAGCCGAAAATAGCAAGCACCCTGCCAGTTATTTCTATTTTCCTCATTCCCATTAAATCCTTGTTTCCTATATTTACAGCCCTGATATCTGTCCTACTAGGAAATTATAGCTTGCTTTTCTCTGTATAATCCCAGATAGTTTATGATAATTCTATCGTTTATAAGAAGTTGCCTTAAATCAGCACAAAATTTGATTTCCTACAACTGAATACCTGGAGAAAAAGATCGGTTGTTGACTGAAACAAATCAAAGCCTTCCTCTAAAACTCAAGAACAAGACCTACTTGCACCTGAGCATTATATCCTATTAGACCCTATTAATTCTACTTTAATGGCAGGATTGATTGCATTTCATAAATCATGGGAAACCCCCTTTAACTAGATGGCATCCGCCTGTTGACTTTAAATATCCAGGCAGTGGTTATTTAACTCTGCACAGCCATTTTAACACAGCTACGCAGGGTGCTCAGCTGCACAATAAAGGCCACATGTATGAAAACTGTTCAGGTCTAAAACTCACTTGTTTACCCATAGGTTACTATGGGCACAAAAGGGAGTTTTAGACCTAAACAGTTTTCATACATGTGGCCCTAAATGTGTAGTTGCAGGCAAGGACAATGGGTAGGCAAAGGTAGGTGGCCGCCTAGGGTGCCACTTCATCCCAGGCAAAAAGGGGACACAATGTGGCTGGATGGGGCTGAATTTTCCCATTGGGGCAAGCTATGTGCCTTATTTGCCTACTCCATCAGAATACCTTGTCCCAGTTCTGGTTGCAGGAGGGGAATGTCTGACTATTAGTGGCTTCAAACAATAAATAGAATGGCCATACAATATGCACATGCCAGTGAGCCCGATCGAGATGTCCTCGCCTACATCTCATATGTTCAACAAAATCCACAGTTTAAACAGACTCATATGCCTATTAACATTTTTATATTTCAGTATTTTTCCAAATTACAAATATACATTTAAAGGGTTTTTTCCACGAAGTAAGATTGATGTGGGAAGCTTACAAATGAAATAACAAACATTTTCACCATTCAATTTTAAAAATTTCTTCACCTTTTTTTGCTTTAGTTTTTTCCTTTGCCATTGTTTACGTCGTCCCCGGGGGTTCGACCAGGCTGAGAGCTCTCATTTCTGGCCACAATGCTCAGACATCACCTCTCCCCCAGGCGCTACTGAGATTCAAACCCCAGGTGCGTCATTCTCCTCCTGTCCTCTGGACTCCTTATCTTTGCAAACATCAAAAAAAAAAAAAGAAATCAATCGGGATGTGCATTAATAAAGAGAAAAAAAAAAACCACAGGTTTATTCCTGCGGGGATTTAAACCCCTAGGCCCCTTGTGCCTGGAGCAAAAACCTACCTCTCAGCACTCACAATGCTTTTACATAAACAGACCTTTCTTTGACTCGAGAGGAAAGTCATGTGTGCATCCGGGGGTCACATTTTTGAAAATTCAAACAAAATCACACACGCCCCTTTCTGAGCACACAGAGCTAAGAGCGGGGATACAGGGGGTATGAAAGAGATGTGAAAAACCCCCCTTTAACGGGATACAAAGAAAAATGTTGAAAAAATAACCGGGTGCTTTTAGTCCTTTTTAAATGAAATCTTTCCTTTTTCAATGAAAAAAAACGTACAGTGACGGAATTGGCTTGTATCCAGTTAAGTGTATATTTTTAATTTGGAAAAATACTAATAAGTATATGAGCCTGTTTGAACTGTGGACTTTGTTGTCTATTAGGCCGTGTTCACACGGCTTATTCCCGACGGATTTGTGAGCGCAATCCGGCTCACAAACCGCCGTGAATAAGGGGCGGGGGGGGGGCGGCGGGGGGCCCCCCCCCGGCCCCATATACTTGATTATCCAGGCGCGTATTCGCCCGGATAAAGTGCATGTCACTTTCCCCCCCCACCCGGCGGATTCCGAGCGGGGAGGAGCGACGGAATCCACTGTTCTCTATGAAAACAGTGGATTTCCCTAATGACTCCAACGGGGTTTGGGGGCCATACGAGCGCAAATCCGGGGCGCAGTACGGGGCCCCAAACCACGGAAAATAAACCGTTGAACGAGGGCCCTTGTGGGAGCTGACAAACCACCTAAAATCATCTTCCAGCCTTTTCAACGACAGATTAGCTGAAATCTCCGGCGCTTCTTGCTTCTTTTTTCATGCAGGAGCTGCTGGGTCTTATCAGACTCAGAATGGCTCTGCAATGAGTTCAGGGGTGCATTTATCCTTTATTCCTCTTGTAACTGGGGCTGAAATATAACTCCCAGCTACAGGGAAAATCAGCAGAAAAAAAGTGATGTAATAATGCCATCCAGAGATCTTTTATGAACCTATGGGGGCACCCAAAAAAAAAAAAATGTTAAAAACCCTCAAAACTGAAAAAAAAACCCAATTTTTTTGGGCCCCTAAACTTTAATTTTCCCAATTTTTAAAAATTGGCCCCCAAAAGGACAAAACAAAAAATTTTTTCCCAAAGATTAAAAAAAAAAACCCCAATTTTCCCCCCTTTTTAAAAAAAATTTAATAAAAAAAATTAGGATAAACCCCCTTTCTAAAAAAAAAAAATTTAAAAAACAAGAAAAAATTTTAGCTTTTTAAACCGCATTTCCCCAAAAAAATAAATTGCCTTCCGAAAAAGGGGTAAAACTGGTTAGGAACGGTTAAAAAACTAAATCATTCCACATTTTTACCCCAAAAAAAAACCTTTTTACAAATTTTTTAAATTTGGGGGCCACATAAGAAAAATTTTTAGGTTAAAAACCACTGTTTTAAAAAAAAATTTTTTGCCAAAAGGTTTTTCCAGTGGTTTTTTTTGGGGTACAACTTTTGAAACCCGCCCATGAGGTACTTTTTTTTCCCCCCCACCACAACAACTTAACCAACAAACCCCCCTCTCAAAATATTACCCCGATCCGGGCCATGGGTAAAAACAGCCCGGCCCCAACCCCTCCCCCCAACAAACCCAAAAATGTCCTTGTTCCGACCTGCCACTGTCTAAAAATTTAAAATACACTTAAACTGCTTTCACAGGGCATTTTTTGGGCTTTTTTTTGGGTTTTTTAAAAAAAAAAATTTGCCCTGTACATTTTTGCCCCAAAAAAAAAAAAGCCCAAAAAAAAAACCCATTGAAAGGCCAAACACTGCAGAAAGAGAAAAAGTCCCCCCCATCACGATCGGTTCACTTGCTTAACAAACAGGGCAAGCCCCATGACACTACAAAAGCACCCCATAACCTACAACCCCCAACAATCACAAACACCCTAGTCAGGTCACCTCACATGAAAAACAGCACTGATTCAAAAAACGAATAAAAGAAAACCCTCCCCGGGACCAAGGAAACACACCCCGGGGTATTGTTCCCCTTTTTTTTTTTTCCCTTCTGGCCCCCCCCCAGACGCCCTTTCCCGAGAGTTGTTTTTCCTTCCCTTTTTTTTTTCTGTCCGGTAAGCATGCAGTTTTTCTTCTCCCGGTTTAAAATAAAACTGTCCCTGTAGAATTTCCACAAATACACTTTAATCCCTCTTTTCCAGCACTTTCCTATCAGCTGCACAGGAACTACCGGTAGAAGGCTGCCCCCAGAATTAGCCAGTTAGGTAGGGGTGCCCCCATAATTGCCAGTTACTAGGCTGACCCCAGTAATTTTTCCCAGGAAATAGGGGTGCCCCCATAATTCCCGGTAGCAGGGTGCCCCCCTAATTAGCCAGAGATAGGGCTGCCCCCCGTAATTAGCCGGTAGATAGGGTGCCCCATAATTAGCTAGGGAGCAGGGTCCCCCATGAATTACCAGGGACAGGGCTGCCCCCATAATTACCAGGTGACAGGGGCCCGTGATGAGGGAGGCAACAGGGGGCCCCAGTTAGCCAGTGACAGGGCCCCTTTGAGGGGAGGCGAAGTTTCAGTGAGGCCCCCGACAGGGGGCCGGTTTGCCAAAGGGCCCCGATTTTGCCAGGCGAAAAGGGGCCTGATGAGCCAGGCGACAGGGCCATTTTAGGCCGGAAAAAGCGATTAGGCAGGCGAAGGGCCCGTTGACCAGGGCAGGGCCATGATGAGCCCGGGGACAGGGCCAGGGGTTTTGCCAGGCGACAGGGGCCCGTGTTACCAGGGGGGACAGGGCCAGGATTGGGCCCGGCGACAGGGCCAGTGATGAGCCATGGCCAGCGATTAGGCAGTGAAGGGCCCGGATTTGCCAGGGTGACAGGGCCATGATGAGCCCAGGCGAAGGGGCCACGATTTGGAGGGGACAGGCCAGTGATTAGCCAGGGGACAGGGGGCCCGTATTAGCCAGCGCCAGGGCCAGTGATTAGGCAGGGCGAAGGGCCAGTGATTAGGCAGGCACGGGCCATGATTTAGGCAGGGACGAGGGCCCAGCGATTAGCCAGGCACAGGCCAGTGAAGCAGGGGACAGGGCCATATTACAGGGACAGGGCCATTTGGGTTTTGCCCGGGACAAGGCCATTTATTAGCCAGGTACAGGGCCAGTGAAGAGGCCCGGGCGGGCCAGTGATTAGCCCGGTACGGCCGTGAAAATTGCAGGACGGCCCTATTAGCATGGAAAGGCCGTTAATTTGCCGTGCAGCCAGATGAGGGATTTGACAGGGCCCTGATTTAAGCCAGGGACAGGGCCATGATTAGGGGGTACAGGGCCAGTGATTAGCCAGGAGACAGGGGCCCGTGATTTGCCCGTACCCGGCCATGTGAGGCAGGGGACAGGGCCAGTGATAAGCAGGTGACAGGCCATGATGAGGCAGGCACAGGGCCCTGATGAGGAGGGGGCAGGCCAGTGAGAGGCAGGGTTTGACAGGGGGATATTTGCCAGGGCCAGGGCCAGTGTTAGGGAGGGGGAGGGCCACGATTACCCCGGGCCACGATTTAAACCAGGCGACAGGGCCAGCGGGTTAGGCAGGGGACGGGGGCCAGTGATTACCACACAGGGCCATGATGACCAGGCCCGATTAGCAGGGACAGGGGCCTGATTAGCCAGGTGACGGCCAGTGATGACCGGCGACAGGGGCCCGCGATTAGGCAGTGACAGGGCCTGATTTGCCCGGGGACGGGCCAGTGAAGACCGGCGACGGGCCAGTGATTAGGCAGGCGACAGGGGCCCGTGATTACCAGCGCAGGGCCTGATTAGGAGGACAGGGCCAGTTGATTAGGGCGTGAAAGGGCCATAAAATTTGCCCGGTAAAGGGCCCATGATTAGGCAGGCGACAAGGGCCCATGAAAATTTCCAGGGTGACAGGGGGCCCGCGATTAGGGGAGGGACAGGGCCAGGATTAGGCAGGGACAGGGCCAGCGATAGCCAGGGGACAGGACCATGATTTAGGCCCGGGGGAGGGGCCCGTGATTGCCAGGGGACAGGGCCCCCCTGATTAGGAGGGGCAGGGCCATGATTAGGGAGGGACAGGGCCGTGATTTGGCAGGCGACAGGGGCCCGTGATTAGGGAGGTGACAGGGTCAGCGTTACCAGGCGACAGGACCAGTGATTAGGCAGGCGGCAGGGCCAGTGATTAGCCAGGCGACAGGGCCAGTGATTAGGCAGGCGACACGGCAAGAGATTAGGCAGGCGACAGGGCCAGTGATTAGGCAGGCGACAGGGCCATATTGGCAGGGGACAGGCCAGTGATTACCAGGTGAAAGGGGGCCCGTATGAGGCAGGTGACAGGGCCCTGATTAGCCAGGGACAGGGCCAGTGATTAGCCAGGTGACAGGGGGCCCTATGAGGCAGGTGACAGGGCCCCTGATGAGGGAGGTTACAGGGGCCCGTGATGAGGGGTGACAGGGCCATGATTAGCCCGGGGGACAAGGCCTGAGAGGGCAGGGCCAGCGATTAGCCAGGCGACAGGGCCAGTGATTAGTTTAAAAAATAAAAAAAATATACTACCGCAGGACAGAGCTGGCGCCTGGTTGGCAAAAGGGCGGTTTGCATGGGCTGCAGGACGGGGAGGCGGGGCAAGTGAAAAAGCTCATTGTTCCTGTAGTCGGCCTCCACGGTCCCCCCACCCTGCTGCACCTCCCGGGACTGCCCCCTGAACGTCACACATCACCCAGACGCAAGACACTGCGGTCCGCGGGCGTCTGGCTCACTGCGGGCCCCAGTAGTGGCCGCGCCCGACTGTTTTGTCACAACCGTTCATAAGCACTCCTGCTTACTGGGCGGCCCTCTTTCGGTACGGGGGCCTGGGACCCTCTGCAGTGGCCGCAGCCCCTCGTAAAAATTTTTTAAAATTTCTGGGGCTGCGGAGCATCCCTGCTCACTGCAGCGGCCCCCACTGGGTCGCGGGCGCGGCCGGCACCGACACAAAGCGGCTGGTGCTGCCCATGTCCTGCTTCGGACATAGCCCACGCCAGCACCATACAAAAAACCATAGCACTGCCTTAGCGGCCGTCGCGGCGCCTGCTTCACTCCCTCGGCACTGCTATAAGGGAGCAATGCCCCCAGGTACGTTTTTGGGGGGCCCACGTGTTCCCGGGTTCGCACCCGCGGACATTCGCCGGGGCCAGGTTCTCAGTCCGGGGCCCGCATGTACGTTCAAAAAGCTTTTTAAACCCACCGGGTAATGGAGCCCCAGCTGTAATGCTGTCCCCCCTTTCACTAAGGTAAAATGAACTGGCTGGGCAAACAGTGATCCCCAAACCCTTTTATTAAAGGGGGGGTGTTTCCCACAAAGGGGGGGCTTCTGCTTTACAGTTAGCCAATAGCTACATCCCAAGTGTTACTAAACGGGTAGGGTAGCGCTTGTAGCCGTCCTCCCCATTAATTTATATGGGAGTTCCAAATATACTCAAGCACAATCAATCAGCTATATTCAGAACTCCCACAGAAGTAAATGGGAAAGATGGCTGCAAGCACCACCCTCATAGCTTTGAGCCGACTTGTAGCACAGAAGTGCCTTTGTGGCACACCCCTTTAAGTTAATTCTGAGACATAACCCAGCTCACCTCATATATTCATTTCCAAAAGAAAATGGTAACTATGATGCTTTGCTTTCTAAAAGATGCGTCTTTGAAATTCTTGCCATTTATTAAAGACTTATTTACAACAGATAACAGCAGAAGGAAAACCAAAGAAAAACCTTCTCCGGCTGGCATGTTTTCCTATTTTTGGCAAAGTTTGGGAGGGTACATAGAGGTATGTGCTTGAATATATACAATCCTTCACAGTGTGGTAGATGCCAGCGTGCCAGTGTGCCAGTGGTCATACAGAATTAGGGGAAATTTTTGTAAGAAGTTATTGATTGGGTGACCACATTCTATCACCACATATGCCATAAAATGAAATGTAGGAAAAGGTTGTCAAAAATGGACTAGTTAATAGGATATAGATTTTTCTTAGATAATATGCCTTCATCTCACAGCCAGATAGTAAAATATGTGAACTGTGTATGACACTAACAATGCCAAATCAGTTCAACATGCTCTTAACTTAAGCCATACTTTATATCAGAATTTCAGAACTATGCTATGATGTTTACATTATGTTTCCTCTTATTGGGTTTGCTTCAGCCAAAATTAAGTACACCCATGACTTGTACCGAAGGCCTATTACAGTACAGTCAGGGAGTCAGACCAGGCTTCCCTCTTTCCCTAGTTGTACTAAACAACACTCTTGCACTTTCCTGTGCTAGGCTATGTTCACACGGCTTAATTGCGGGGTGTACAGTATGGCCCGCAAATACGCCGGGTCTTCGAGAGTCGCGCTGATCGGCGCGTACTCCCGCAATGAAATGTCAATTATCTCCCCACGCATACACTACGATCGTATTGTACGCCCAGGGAGAGGAGGCATCATTCATAGTTCTCTATGACAAACGGTGGATTACCGTAATGATTGGGGCGCATTTAGCTTGTATTAGAGTGCAGTACGCTCGCAATACAGGGCAAAATGCACCCCAAAATAAGCCATGGGAACATACCCTTACAGTGCATATTTGATGTCATTTTAGCAACAAAGTAAATACTGCTATTATAAATATTTATGTATTTGGTGAAATAATATTTTAGAAACATAAAGACTTGTGACTAAATGTAATACAAGGACAGAGAGCTGCATAGAATTTGAAAAGTTTTATATTAGAGTAGTAGTGTAAGGGGGACATACTGGTATATCTTCTGGGTATGGTTAGATGTTGGGTATGGTCAGATCCATACAAAGTTTTTTATGTACTGCAATGAATAGATTTTGGGGTTCAGTTAGTATGTTAAATCTGAGGTCTTTCGTAAAGTAATATAACAGATATGGTCACATACCTCCAACTTTTCTGGTGACCATGAGGCAAGGTCCTCATTTTTTCCCCATTGAAAATTCTAAATCATTCTAAATCTAAACATTTCCAAAATCTAAAAATCCCCTTGAACAATAAGTCATAGATTCAAACTACTATCCCACAAATCTGTTTATCCATTTTTTCATTATATTATCCGAGCTGCTGGTTTTCAGGAAATGCCAGTTCCCATAGAGACTACACAGCATATCTGCAGCAGTTCAGGAGAGGTTTTTTATCACTGCATTACTAGGTGGATCTGTCCTTCAGGAGTCTCAGAAAGATGGATAACAGTAACAACATCTATATTGGTTGTCACCTAGCATTCTAACAAACTTATGAATGTATGAAGCAGCAGAATGGAATTTTTAACAAGTAGGAGAATTTACAGGTGATTTAAAAAATTTTCATAGGTGTACATATTTTATAATCAGATATTTATTGGCTTAAAGGGTTGTTCCCATCTTGCATTTTGATGGCATATCGATAGGATACGTTATCAAAGTCTGTTAGGTGAGGCTCCCACCTCTGAGACCAGCACCAATCTCGTGAACGAGCCCCTAAAAGTCGGCTCACAATGGAGAGCTACTTGCGCATGAGCACGCATCTCCATTCTGTTCTATGGGACTTCCAAGTACAGCTGAACACTGTGTGTACTTAGAGCACGATTAGCTCTCAATTTTGAGCCAAAACTTTCAGGGACCCATTTCAGAGATAAGTGCAGGTCTCAGAGGTGGTACCCGCACCTATCACAATTTGATGGCATATACTAAAATATGCCATCAAAATGCAAGATGGGAAAACCCCTTTAATGCAGGAGTACAGGGTGGAGATTATAATGACATTTATATACAATATAACATTTATAGTAAGAAAGGCTCTGCTGTCCAGCATTGCTGTGGATTCCAGGATGGCTGCAGTACTAAATCAAATTTTACTTAAAGAGGTTTTCCCACTGTAGACCATTAGGCTATGTTCACACGGCTTAACTGCGGGACGTAATTACGCCCCGCAATTACGCCGTGTGGGCGGGAGCGGGGGAATGAGCAGGGGGCCTGCACTTCGCCGGCCCATAGACAATCATTACTAGCGGCGCGTATACGCCGCTAGAAAGTGACATGTCAATTATCTCCCCCCTCGGCGGATTCGCTGAGCAGGGAGAGGAGACGTAATCCATAGTTCTCTATGAGAACTGTAGATTACCGTAATGACCAGGACGTTTTCAGCCCGTAATAGGCGCACTCCGGCGCGTAATTACGGACCGAAATGCGTCCTGGCTTAAGCCGTGTGAACATGGCCTTATAGTAGCTGCTATGGGGTCCAGAAGTTAGGTGACCCACTCAGGTGTAAGAACATTGTACTTTTTGTGTGGTATAACAAGTTAGTGGTTTTCTGCTATCTAGCGCTACTATGGGTTCTCTGATATATGGCATAATTATTCATACCTTAAATATTGCTGTTTATGCTGCCATATCATGGGTAGTATGAGCCCAAAACTTTTTGCTATGTGGCCCATTATTTTATGGCTACACCTATGGACATATGAAACGTATCCACGGGGTTCTAACTCAGCTCTTTAGATACATGTGGAGAGAGTCTGGTGAAATGGGTTTGGAGATTCACTGTTCACCCAGTAAGTTGGGGTCACAGATGAAGGTTCCTGACTTAAGAAACACTTTTGTCATTATCCCGTGGATATGCTGTAAAGGCCAATGGTGGAAAAGTACTTTTAAAGAGGACCTGTGATATCTCCTGACATGTCTATTTTAGTAAATCCGTGTTCCTTGTGAAGAATAAAAAAAAAACAATCCTGGAGCATCTTCTCTTAAATCCCTGTATTGTTCTGTTCCTCTATTATTCCTCCTAGAGATGTATTACTGAATCTGTCAGATGGGTGTTACCAGTTCAGTTTTCAGAGGGGTGTGTGCCTGCACACACTGTGCAGGGACCCACCCCCAACTGGTAACTCCCATCTGACAGCTTTAGTAATACGTTTCTAAGAGTAATAACAGAGGAAAGGCTCAACACAGAGTTATAAGAGAAGATGCTCCAGGATTGTTATCTCAAAGAGAACACGGGTATTTATTGAAACAGACTTGTCAGGAGATGTCAGGAGTCCTCCTTCATAAATTCTTTTAACATGAAGAAGTTTATATAAAATAGGACTTCTGTATGGGAGAGATTCTAATCTTTGCCAGGGTTTACGTGCTATTATTCTGCTCGTTTATATGCATCGATTATTAGTTGGATGCAAATGACTCCTTCATAACATTGACAAGTTTGACCTACTAGATCTGATTTAAATTAGTGACACTACACACAAATTATAGCATGGAAATCCAGCTTAAATGAATCTGCTGAGCATCATTTAAATTCCGTACGGCTTTGCTGCCAGACCATCAGCAATCTACACATCAGACATCTTATAGTATGCTTTGTGACAGTCTGTAGCTTGGCTTTCCCTTGCTGGCAGAATCTCAGGGCAACTACTAAGACTGTTTAAATTAGCCAGGCTTTGTTCTATATGTTTCTATCACTATTGTGGCTTAAGTGGTGGTATCATTAATAGAAATCAACATTTTTTTTTTGTAATATTTAGGCACAATTTTAATTTATGTTTAATTAAGCCTCCCATATTCCCTGTGGCTCCTTATCATGGAGGCATAGGCTGTAATGTGCTCTGTACAGCACCATTTTACACATTTATTCATCAGATGCCATATTACAAAAAGGTTTGTAATAGAGATATAGTAAAGATAAACTCGACATATAATGCACCATGATATCACAGCAGAGTAAGTCATCTTAACTTTTTCATTGCTCTAAGATCAGGTAACATTGAAAAGCTGTATAAAAACTATTGAGTTAAAATTTGCTACATCTGTATGGCATCTGATAGAACCTATATCAATATTCATTTTCTGGATTCATACAAACCTAAAGAAGACAACAACAACAAAAAAACTGCCATATGCCTCCATATGACGTTGGAGTTATGAAGAGGTACATTAGGGCTCTATAGACCTATATGGCCAACAAGGAGGTTGTAGAGAGCCATAATACGCTGAGTGTGCACCGTAAGAGTGGTAAGAGTATGATCAAGCAGGGATAGACGTAAAAAAGATGTTCTTCAAGTACAATCACCCATAGTACAAAAGTTAAATAGAACCTGGGCAGTACATAAAAAGTCAACCGTCTACAACTTTAGCTCATGTTGTACTACATTTCCCATAAGATTTAGAGAACTTCTAACCAGAAAAGCATCATGGATGATGTCATTGAATAAACAGTGTGTTATGAAAACTATCAATTCTAGAATAGAGTTACCTCAAGAGACCAAGTGGACAAAGCCAAAGTGAGAGCCATCGCCTCCATCAGGGAAAGAGTGAACACGTTCACTATCTGGTGGATCTTTCAACATGTGATTTTGGTATAAATGTTGCTGCCTGTATTTATATCTTACTGTTCACAACTGTGAGTGCTCTGTGTAGTGGACTGTGTAGTGTATGTGCACACTAGCCCAGGACACGTAAGGTATCAGTATAAGCTTTATTGCTGTATTACATCTATAGGACCACAATGAGATGCTGCTTGTTATTACAGTATTTAAAGAGATTGATGTATTTGTTTTAATAACACAGATACAATGCTATTAATTGCATGTGTTAATTTATGACAATAAATATATTAAGATGGTGTGTGTGGCTTCATATAATAGGTTTACAAGACATAGCTGGACCACATTTTATACAAAGATGGGGTCAAGTTTTTGGCAGTTTTATCCATAGACTGCTTCATATAGATCAGAAAGTCACTGGACAATGGATTCACCAGTGCTATTACTAGACAAGAAGACATTATATGGGGCGGCTTCTCTTACAGAGCCTAGAAGAGACAAAGAAGAGCTGTCCAAAATTTACTTTAGGAAGTTTTTCCAATTTTTTTCTATTTGGATGTGTTTACTTTTTGGTGAAAAAACCAATATGAGGGAGAATGGACCCATATTAGTACTGTTTGTTCTACATTTACACATATTATTTTGTTTCGAAATCTGCAGTGTTAGTGCAGTAAAGTGCATGGGAGTGGGTTCTAGATGGGTTGCCTGAGACTAATGTTGACTAGATGCTGCAATGGCTTCTGCTGGCAACAGCTGCTTGCAGCACAGGACACGTTACACACAGTACGGTTTTTAAATATGTTCAGACTTTCCAAGTCTTTATTTAATACTTTGTCTCTAGGCTAAAAGAAAATATTAAAAACTGCACCAAGAGACTGGTCAAATGATTTTCCTTTAACTGTTTCCTGACATATAAAGTGAATACATCGCTCATATTTTAGTAAATATTGTATTTTATCTTTTTCCAGTGGTTTAGATATTGATGGCTGTGTGTTGAGTTATTTTGAGGGCACACCAAATTTATACTATTATATAAGCTGTGCACTGACTACTTTACATTGTATCAAAGTGTCGTATCTTCAGTGGTGTCCCATAAAAAGATATAATACAATATTTACAAAAATGTGAGGCGTGTACTCGCTTTTGTTAGATACTGCAAATATATTAGTTGTAGCTGGAGCAAATTCAGGAGCTGTTTACTACAGCTGACACTTTGCTGCAGTTGCCAGGATCAGGGTTATCTCTAATTCCAATTGTTTAAAGGTGTTGTGTGAAAAACCAAAAAAATCAGAACATATAATGGAGGAATATGAAAGCTAAGCAGTAAATCTTTGTCACAATACAGTGTGAGAAATACAAATGTATCCCATATTTTCAATGTAATTATATAAATTCTGAGCTGAAATAATACCTTCTTAAGGCAAAATGCTTTTTCAGATGTGGGAATATATTTTTATTATTGCACTATTCGTATTTTTATACATATTTAATGAATCAACTTTTAATCTTAAAGAATCAATCTTTATAACTAGCGGTATAAAGTCAGGCAATCGTCAGAGAACACACAGTGGACATGAGTACGCGAAACAAAATATCTGTATAATTCGATGTGCTGATATTGCACTACTCAGACAGAACTCATTAACATGCAGTTTCCTTGATATCCGACTGCCAAACAAACATGTAAGTATCGCTCCAAACGAACTCTTTCAAATCTTCAATATTGTAGATTCCAAGGCTTTCAATCGACAGCCTTGGAATCTACCAGTTCTGTTATTGAGTTCTGTCTGAGAAGTGCTATATCAGCACATCAAATCATATACGTATTTAGTTTTGTGTACTCATGTCCACTGTGTGTTCTCTGACGATTGCCTGACTAAAATACGCTAGTTATAAGATTG